>ML265054.1:7496-43708 GCA_005239495.1 Nicotiana undulata | reverse complement strand
AATCGCCCAAAAAGCTCTCCTCCGCTCAACAATGGTGTAAAAGAGGGTTTAAGTCGCGGAAGGGCTTTTTAATTAACTGCAGGTATTTATTCTCTGCGAAAGCAGCCTTCCCCTACGATCGCACTGACCAATTTCCCAGACCTCCGCGACCGCAGCACTATGCACGCGATCGCACAGTGAAATTGCCAGCCAACCACACGCGTGTACCTTCCTCTGTGCGATCGCAACCTTTTCCACGCGATCGCACTGACTTGTCCTCCCTCTACTCTGCGATCGCACCTCCCTTCATGCGATCGCATAGAACAAATCTGAGCCTGACCATATTAACTCTATGCGATCGCATTTCTTCACCCGCGATCGCAGTGAACAAAATCACTGTGCAGAAAAACCAGAAAACCAGCAATTGTTCTAAGTCCAAATGAGTCCGTTAATCACCCGAAATCAATCCCGAGCCCCTCGGGACCCCAACCAAACTTACCAACATATCCCATAACATCATTCAAACTTATTTGCACTCTAAAAACATCAAAACTAACATCAAAACACCAA
The DNA here is from genome assembly GCA_005239495.1 of Nicotiana undulata. NCBI lineage: Eukaryota > Viridiplantae > Streptophyta > Magnoliopsida > Solanales > Solanaceae > Nicotiana > Nicotiana undulata. The sequence goes on along the minus strand of ML265054.1, from coordinate 43,159 downwards.
AATTACATCGGATTCAAGCCTATGATTTCCAAAAACTTCTGAAACGCGCATTTGATCAAAAACCCAACCAAATCATCTTCGAATGACCTAAAATTTGGCGGGCAAGTCCAAAATGACCTAACGAAGCTACAAAAACTCTCGGAATCCCATTCCGACCCTCGGATCAAAATCTCGCCTATCAACCGGAATTCGCCAAAATACTAACTTCGCCAATTCAAGCCTAATTCTACATCGGGCATCCTAAAAATATTCTGAACACACTCCTAAGTCCCAAATCACCTAACGAAGCTATCCGAACCATAAAATACGTATTCCGAGGTCGTTTACCAATAAGTCAACTCTTAGTTGACTTTTCCCATTTTAAGGTTGTTCTTAAGGACTAAGTGACTAAATTCTCATTTAACCATTTCGATTTCAAGCCTATCAACTCTAACACATTAATAATAGAATAACCAACATTTAATAAGCCACTAACAACAGTTATAATGCAGGTTTTACGTAACGACAGACCGGGTCGTTACAATTCCTCTCTTTTGGAAGCTTTAGAAGTGAAAATTCTTGTATTTTTGTAAGCTTTATGACATTTATTACTCTCATCTTTTTGTCTTTAAGCATGAGTAGCTAACTTTAAATACTAAAGTTGTGGACCCTAAGTAGTGTTATGTTATTGGGTATTTAACATTGAATATATATATAATGGTTGTTTGATATTTATTTACTTCTCATTTTTCATTGATTGGTTGTGGTTGCAAACATTAACAAGTGTCATTAAGTTCATTCTTTGCTTGGAAAAGTGATTTAGGATTGGTAGGAGTAAATATCAAAGACTCGAGGCTTTAAACTTTGTTTAATATAATCGCTTAGGAATAAGTGAATTTTATTTGGCATTAAGTGATTGCTCTTTATTGTAACTCTTTTATATTGGGAAAAATCATAAAGAGGAAATACTACCCAACTATTGGAAAATATTGGGTAGTCATTTAGCAATCATTTGCATATTTAAGGGACCTTCCATTAGAAATATATCATATTAATACCTATTAGCATTACATTTCATTGAAGGGGACACAACCTTGTTTTAGTTAATCACATTAATTACAACTTTAATTAATCATACTTGTCACTATTCCAATTAAATTATCATACAATCCATTCCCACATTCTTGTTACATTAACGGAATAGAAATACGATTTAAGTTAAGATTCACACTACCCAAGTAAAATTTTCACGCCTATTCCATGTGGGATTCGACCCCAACCTTGTTGGGTTACTATATTTGACATTGATCGCTTTACACTATTTTAAGGTATAATTTGAGTGTATCAGGGCAATCCAAGGTTCCTTCCAAAAGTTGACGTTAGAATTTGTGCCTAATTTCCACTGGATTCCAAGTTGGCAAATGTGCCATCTAGTCAGTATATAATTCCAAGTGTGAGAGTAGTTTGTAAGAGTACGTTTGTTCTTGTATTTTTGAATCAGTGTGTATGGCCATAGTTGATTTGGGCAATGGAATAGTCTCCATGCTAATCCTGCTAGTGGAGCCTTATTCTTTAGGTTTAGTTGTTGTATGCCTAGGCCACCTAAGTTCTTAGGCATGGTAATTGTTTTCCAGTTTATCAAATGTATTTTTCTTCTTTGTTGAGTAGTTCCCCAGAGAAAATTTCTGATGTATTGCTCCATTTTTGTTATAATATATTTAGGGATTGCGATATATTGCATTATGTGATTTGCTAGTGTAGAGAGAGTAGATTTGATTAGTGTTATTTTGCCCGGCATGGATAGGAATGAAGTTTTCCGGCCCGCTAGTTTTGCTTTAAAGTTGTCTAATAAGAATTGAAAGTCTGATTTGTTTGGCCTATTTTCGAACATGGGGAAGCCCAAATATTTTTCAAAGTGTTGCCCCTCTTGCATACTGAAACAGGATAAGATATGTGTTTTTGCCTGAGCATTGCAGGTTTTTTTTAAAAAGATCTTAAATTTTTTGAAGTTAAGGGTTTGGCCAGAGAGTTTGGTAAAATTGTTTAAAGTGTCGATTATAGTGTTGCAGATTGTGTCATTAACCTTAGCCATGAGTATGATATCATCTTTAAAAAAGAGATGGGATAATGGAGGTCCATTTGTGGATAGTTGTATTGGTTTCCAAAGAAGGTAATCAACTGAGTGGAATATGGTCCTGGAGAGACATTCTAAACGAAAAAATTATAGCCCAAATCTATGAGATAGATTTCCTCGGAGGGCTTCCATAAGTTGGTTAGTTTAAATTTTAGTAGTTGGTGTCCAATTATTTTACCAAACACCTTTACTATGATAGAAGTTTGCCAAGGTGTGTATAATCGAGTTTTATCTTCTGTCGTTAGTTGGATGAAATTGTCTAGGTCATCCTCATTTGATGTTACGTCAGTAAGGTCGACAGTGGCTTAATGGGTAGAGGGCCGGAGATGTAGGTGGGTAAATGAGTATTTGACGTTAAGTTCTGGAGGAAAGATTTTGGTGTAGCTTGGATTTCAGGTTTGTCAATCTGCATATGATGGCTTTGGTGTGGGTCCATGATTGTTTTGATTGGTGTAGCTATGGTTGCTCAACAGGGATATCGGAAAAGTATGAAGTTGGGGGTGATAAGAGTTACAGTAGAGAGCATATTGACCCTCAATGTGATTTCTAACTACTTTATCGTAAGCTTATGAATAACCACACAAAATATGTTTGAATTGCCATGAATTGTTATGTCTTTAAATACTCTTATCCACATTTTGCTAGTACGAGAAATTTTTTCCCACAATCAACAAAATTCGGTGAAACTACCTTTATAAGTTAGATATCAATAATAAAACGTTTGGTTTTTGGTAAGATTTTTGTCGCATTTGCGATGTTTGACTGTCGGAAAAGAGGGAAAAGTTGGGAGTTAGCATATTTTACACTATTTTCAACTCCAAACACTCTAGAGGCGATTTTTTAAAAGGAATTTCTTCCCAAATTCATTGGTAAGAAACGTTAACAAGATTTCAATTAATTTTCATGAATTTGTAACATCAAATCTATGAATTTCATGATAGAAATTAGGGGTTTTGGGTAGAATTTTGGAATTTTACGGAATTCAAAATTTAGACCTCAAATTGAGATCGGGTATCGAAACAAATCACATAACTGGTGAATGGTAATCGGGATGTGTTCCAAATCTCAAATTTGACCAAGTGGGCTTAGGTTGATCTTTGTTGACTTTTTAAAAAAAGATCAAAATTGAACCTTTTTCATTCCTGGGTAATTTCTAAAGCTTGTTTTGATTTGTTTGATCGATAATTTGCTAGATTCGGTTAATTTGGAGGCTTGTTTGAAAGGAAAAGTCATGATTGATTGTTTATTTGGTTGTAGAGTGAGGTAAGTGACGTGGTTAAGTTTTACTTGATGGATTTAGGACTTGTTGGCCTATTTGCTACGTGAATTATGTGTGGCGGCGGTTGTAACGACCCGTTCGGTCGTTTTGAGCTTAGCGCCATGTTCAGTGATTTGAGGTCTTGTGTTTTTCCATACTATGTATTAGCATTTACATGTATTGAAGGATTCGGTTTCGAGTGGTTCGGGATTGGTTTGGAATAAAGATTCTTCTTTTAGAAGCTTTAAGTTGCAAGAATTGATCGAGTCTGAATTTTTACATATTTGGTCTCGGATCGGAGTTTTGATGGTTCTGTTAGGTTCAAATGACATTTTTGGACTTAGGGTATGTCCGGATGTGGATTCAGAAGTTCCTAGGTTGGTTTGGAACTTGTTGGCGAAAGTTGGAAAGTTAAAGGTTTAAAAAATTTCTAAGTTTGACCATGGTTTGACTTTATGGCTATCGGGTTTGGATTTTGGTTTGGGGACTTGGAATAAGTCCGTTTTGTCATTTGTGACTTGTCTGCAAAATTTGGTGTCATTCCGGAGTTGGTTTGATAGGAATCGAATGCATTGTTGTGTTTTTAGAAGTTCTTAAAGTTTATTGTGATTTTCATGTGTTTTGAAATTGTATAATGATCTTAACTTTATTTATTGAAATGAGTTTCTCTCTCATTATATGTTGTTATTAAGTTGATTTTGGATAGATTTGAGCGGAGCGGAGGTAAATTTTAGAGGAAAAGCTATTTTTGAGTGTTGATTTGGCCTAATAGAAGTAAGTATCTTGCCTAACATTGTGTGGCGGAACTACCCCGTAGGATTGAGCTAATTACACTATTTGAGTTATGTAAAAAATGTGTACATGCGGTGATGAGTGTGTACACGACCTTATACGTGAAAGGTGACTGGTTAGACTCTTAGGTTACTCATATGCATTTAATTGTTGTTATTATTACATATTATATCTTTTATTGGTGAGTTTATCTTTCCATTTCATTGTGTTGATTGTTGAGTCTCTTGTATTCATTGTTGTTGAGCCTTGGGCTAGGCGTTATCATGATGTTTGTATTATTGTTTTTGCAATATTGTGGCATATGTTGATGTTGTGGGGATTGATTATTGTTGTGCGGAGCATAAGAGTGTCATTTTACTATTGTTGATTGTGCGGAGCATAAGGGTGGCATTTCACTATTGTTGATTTTGTAGAGCGATACGAATGACGATTAATATATTGTATGGGGGAGTGATACGGGTGGCTATTATATTATTGTCTGCGGTGAGGGATACGGGTGGATATTGTGTTATTGTCAGGGTACAGCGATACGGGTGGCTATTGATATATTATCTGGGTGAAGCGATAAAGGTGGTTATTATGATATTGTCAATGCAGTGAGATAAGGGTCGCAATATGGGAAATGTTTTGTGTCGGCCTGGGGGCATGTTGTTGATGAAAGAGGCGTATTTTGGTTGTTGCTTTTGATTCCTTTGTGTGTGTCATGCATATTATGTGATTATTGTGTTGTTTCCAATGGGCCAGTCGGTGTCTCTAATATTACATGTTGACTTGATCTGTGATAGTACACTTTCACATGCATGCACCATAATATGTCATTTATATTAGTTCAGGAATGAAATTTGATGTTCATTGATCATGCACATGTATTCTTGTATATATGTTTTTTCTGCGATATGGTTGGTGCCCTATTTTGCCCTCACATTTTCTCATATAGTATATATACTTTCAAAAAAGTCATTTTGTGTCATTATTTAGTTAACAAGCATTTACTATATTTTTCCATAATTTTAGAGCTTTAAAATTGATTTTTCTTACATTTAAATTACTTGAAAAGCTATAAACTGCTCCTTCAAATTATTTTGTGATGACTTAATTACCTAAAATTATTCATTTTCACCCATGATAAATGTTTCAAATATTTTTACTTCATTTTATATAATTATATTAGTATTTTTAAGTTATTTGCACAATCTTGCAATAATAGCCTATATTTTATAATTTTATTGCATTCGTCATTTTATTCAAGGTCAAAGCTGTATCTTACACTTTTATGATCTTCTACTATTGTTTTAAAATATTACTTTGCATAAATGAAAATTTTATATTTTTATTTAACCATTTTATTATTATTAGATTATTTTTCCTTAATTTCCTATTTTAAATCTTGCCCAAAATTAGGATTAATTTCGGACCATTAAGGTCCAAATAAACCCCTGGCCAAACAACCTCATCAGTCCAAATGACTCAATTCCCCAACCTAGTCCAAATACCGACCCCAGACTGTTTTAATCCCAATCGTTGATCAAAATTGACCAACGACTCACAACATTTTCCCCCACTCTCCTTCTCTCCCCTCACCCAAATCCTAATCCCCATTCTCTCTTCAACAGCCGCCCTGAAACACTTCTCCCTCCCCCAGAAAACCCTAGCCGCCCTCTCGAACTTCTCCAAATCCCTCTCAATCATGGATTCCTTCCATGATTTTCTTGCCTTTTATGTATTATTTCAGTATTACCTCCAAGACCATGGTATCACTTAGTAATTGCCTAAACATGGCAAGTACTATCTATCAGAATCTGGTCGTTCAACTTTAATCGTTTGAATCTGGACGATATTTCATCCATGTGCATCAGGCCGGGCTATAAGGGTCCGATTAGCTAAGATCTCCCGCCAAATTCTGATTTCTGTCAATTAAGGTTTACCTAATGTTTCCCTAATCTGATTTTTACTGATTCTGCATGTTATTATTTCATTATTTGGGTTGATTTTACAGTGTTTTCTTGATTCGTTTGCTTGATTTCTACTGCTATATAAACCATCCCCATTCCCCTTTAATTGAGAAATTTTTTACCACTAGATTTACAAAAACTCAAAGTTGTTACTCTATTATTCTCATTCTCTACTTTGGCTCTTGGATGGCAGAAAGCTAAGGCCATCGGAATTCGATCTTTTTAAATTTTTTTGGTGTGAGCACTGTCGGGGTTCGTTGGAAGCCCTTGGAAAATCTAACGCACTAAGATCTTGGGTTCTATTGCTCTTTTTTGGCATTCAGGTTACTGTGGAATTTGTTCTTCCTTGTTTATCTATTTGTCAACTGATAACTTGTATGTTTCTTAGCTTTTGCAATTTCATTTTTCTACGTTCATGATTTGCATATTCATATCTCTGAAATTTCGTGGCCTATTATGTTTCCTAGACCATCTTTGAGAGCACCTTTGTTGACATAGAGCTTGTTTCATGATCTAAACTCCTTTTACATTGATTCTACCTAAAATTTCCAGTCCTGAAGTATGCGTCTATACATGCTTAACTTGAATAATGGACTCCCGTCAACTCGCTTAGAATGGTAGATTGGTATCTGAATTATTACCTTTATTGCTTAACATGAGTCTACTTCCCTGCTTTGTCTGGAATCATTGTAATGACTAGTTCATGTTTGAAATGTATTTAGGGCCTTCATGTTTACTATGATCCGTTCCCATGCTTGTTTTATCACTTTATTATGTTTAGGTCTACTAGATCATGTACCCTCTCATGATTATTTGACACTTTAGAATAGTTATCCTAACTTGCATTACTACCTATAAAGTTTTGATATTGGTCTGTTTCATGGTTCTCTGGTATTCTGATGCGTAACTTGAATAATTTGGACCCCTAGGTTTTACCCCCTTTGAATTAGTGTTTTATTTTGAACTTGTTTTGGCATTGTGCACCTTTAATCTCAAAAAATCTAATTCCTTTAACTCTCAATATGTTTGCTGCCAATATGTTATCTCTTGCTAAGTGTTGGACCTATAATAGCAACCTGCCCTCTAAGTTTTGTTGAACCTCTTGATTGTCATGTTCTGTATTTTTTAAGAAACTCTATTATGTCTGCTTCTGAAATGCAAGTGTATCTCTTTAAATTCTGTCACTGAGTCATGTTTTCTCAGTCTCGTTTGCTATCCATATCATTCTGATTCTTTCATTCTTGGCCGGCTGAAAGACAAGGCCACCAAGGCTCTAATCATTTCCCTCCCTAGTGTGAGCACTGCTCGGGGTCCATTTGAGGCGCTTGTGAACTCTGACACACTAGGGCTTGGGGTCTTTTGGACATTCTCTTTACTTATGATACTTGAGTTATCTCAATTATTTCCTCATTCTATCTGTTGTGCATATACGTTGTTTAAAATTATTTCTGGGTAACTCAATATTTGGTCATGTGGTTGTCTTGTTTTGGTTTGGGTTTTCCCTGTGATTTTTGGGTTGCTGATAGATGTAGTCCTTGTTAATCGGGGTGTGCTAATTTGGTGATGAAGGAGTTTTGTTGAAGGCCCAGGAAATGCTCGGTATTTCTTTTGGGCTTGTTATATATATGATGTTATTATTTGTACAATTCCTTGTAATTACATTCATTACTAGCCCTGTAATAACTTTGTAATAAACCATTAGGGGTATTAGTAAAATGGGTAAACGGGTATGTTTAATGTTTTCATAAAAGGGTAGCCAGCATGCTCCTATGATTCATATGATGTATTCCTCCAACCTGCTATATATGCTTTTCAATTTTGGGTGCACTGTTAGAAATCATGTCATTAGGATAAGCACACACACATTACTCGTCTGTCATTAAACATGAGTTCAAATGCTTCATCTATTTATATGTCTACTATTACGTGTTTCTAGGCAGCATGTCTATAGGAAGTAAACACTCCTTCAATTTGCCTAACTGCTTCAAATGCATTAGAAATCATGCATGTAGGATTATTTGATTAGCTAATTGCCATTGCTATTATGATGCCCACCTAGAAAACATGTCTATAGGGACTAAATATAAAAAATCAGTTCCAATCTTTCGAAATCCTGCCTATAGGACATCAGCATTCGTTTTAATGCTGAACACTTCAAACAGTGTTTTTCGTTTAACCATGTCATTGTTATAAAGCACGAGCAGTTCGAAGTACTTTACAATCGATTCACTATTCTTTATTGCAAAAATCACTTAAAAATCATGCCAATAGGATCAATAACTTATTTCCTTTATAATTAGCTTGCGATAATCGTACTATTTACGAATCATGTCTATAAGTGGCGCCTTAAACGGCCTGCGTGTTTGAATCCATGTTCATCTAGAAATCATGTTTATAGGGCTTAACGATCCCTAATTTTGTCTCTGTCCTAAGACTATTTTAATGCCTGGTATAAGAACTTGTTTTTCGTGCATTTACTGCCTAAGTGTGGAGGCTAAATTTAACCCCTAACTGCCCTTATATGAAGTCCTATGTGTTTTTTTATGTCGCCTAGTTTTTAAAAAATTTAAGTAGTCTAAGTAAAGTCTAGAACCACCTAGATAGAGGTACAATGCCTCCTGGACCATAGGTATGGGAGGGGTAGTGCACGCATAGGTCACGACTTAGAATTGAATTAGAGCGCCTTTAGGTAAATAACTTAAACATAGTAATCAGGTAGCAAGAGAATATAGCCTATTCTTGATGAATAATATGAGTAATTCCTTATCTCGAGGGAGTTACGAAGTATTATTTATGTTGCACGGGGTGATCCTTTAGGCTAAAAAACTTTGGGCCCCCCCCCCCTCCCCTTCTTTTATCCTGTAATGCTTACTTATCAATATGTCAATAAATTCCTTTGATCTTTACTCTCTATGTTTATCTTACTTATTTCTAATCCACATAGCTTTATGTTCGGCCGAGACCCAAAGTTGTGGACCTCGAAGAGTGCCTAACACCTTCTTTGTGAGGTAATTTGAGCCCTTACCCGATCTTTAGTGGTGTTGACTAGTCAAACAAAGTTATCTGTGTAATAGGTGCCCTAACGCACCTTAATAATCGTTAGGTGGAGACTCTTCTTTTCTTAACCCCCATATCCTATCCAAAAGAGTTGTAATATGTCGAAACCCGATTTCGTGAGAAAAAGGGGCGCGACAGCAAGGTGACTCTGCTGGGGATATATTTAAGCTCTTACCATAATGAACTTGGCTTATGTGGATTCTTTTTCTTTGTTATAAATTCACATCCTTTCCCCTCCCCGCCTCTATTTGTTTAAATTTGTTATAACATGCGCATTCCTTCCCTGTTCGCCATTGTTTGCTACGTCTGCTCTTTATTTTGTTGAAAGACTACTATATAATGCCTTTCCCATCCCTACTCCCTTACTTGATTTATTACATTCTCGCATATATTCCACGAACTAACTTCTTTCGTTGTCTTTCTTTATTATTGTTTTCATGTTTTATCTTATTACTGCATTTACTGCTTTTACATATTTATCATGCAAATACTTGGTAACGTGTTATTATCTCTACAGAAATCATGCTCCACGTCATACTCCACTCATGCCAATTATCAACATAGCGACACTTGATGAGTGTCTGCGCTTTTCCAAAAATTACCCTTTTTAAAATCGAAAAGGCTTATTTGCGGTAGACCAGTCGATCACTGGTGCAGTCGACGGTCCCGTGCCTTTCCCTCTCAAGTTGTCCACTTGAGAGTACCAGTCTAGACCATTCTAGAAACCTTACCTCTAACATCAAATGTACATGAATCATGTTAAACCTAGAATGAGTTATGACGTTGTTAATGTAATATCCCGCTAAGATAAGTCGTGTCCAAAGTTCGACTGGATTTCCACAATCCCAATGGACACTACCATGTTATGTGAATCACTTGGAGAAAATATACCAATATGTTGATCATTATTGTGTAAGTGGTCGGATCTTGAGGGGGAAATGTTGATACCCAATTTTTCCCTATAATATTTTTTCAAATGCATGTATACCTTCAAAACTATGCACTAGCATCAATTGATATTTTTTCATAATTTCTACGTTTTTTTTGGGATTTTTAATTAATTTATCCCAGTATTTTATTTATATAAATAATTATAAATTGCATCACAAATGAATTTATAACAATTTCATGGTTTAATTTTGCTATTTATTGTAACGACCCAGCCTGTCGTATTGCGTATCAGGGTCCCGTTTCCATGAATGAAACCTTCCTTAGCGGCTATTCGTGCTTTATGACTCGCGGGAGCGGGTGGTTCGGGATTTTGATGGTTTAGGAAAACTTGGTTCCTTAAGGCTGGCCTATTTGGCCAAGTTTCACTTCGGTCAACATTTTGAGCAAACGACCTCAGAATCGAGTTCTGACAACTCCAGTAGCTCCGTATGATGATTTCGGACTTGGGCGTATGTTCGGGTCGGGTTTTTGATGACCCGGGAGCATTTCGGCGCCCGAAATGGCAATCAGGATTTCCTTTAGTAAGAATTTGGCCTGGAACGGGACTTCATGCTATCGGGGTCCGAATGGAATTCCGGGATCGGCAATAATCCCGTATAGTCATTTAGAACTTGTCTGCAAAATTTGGGGTTATTCCGAGTAGTATAGACCCGTTCGGCGCAATGAAATAAAATCTAGAGTTCTTAAAGTCTTATGTTTGAATTCAAGGGGTTCAGAGGGTGGTTTCAAGTTCCAATGATGTTTTGAGCGTTCCGTGAGCTCGAGCGAGTCCGTATTATGATTTGGGACTTGTTGTTATATTTTGTCGAAGGCTCGAGTGGGCCCAGGGGCTTCCCAGACCCCACACGGGGCCAAAAACCAGCAAAATCCATTGTTGATGTGGCTTCTTCTGGTGTGACCGCACCTACGGTCTACCAGTCGCAGGTGCGAGAACCTGATCTTGACCCAAATTCAGTAGAGGTAAGTAAATTCTTTTCATTTATCTAGTTTCATACATGAATTAACAAAGAAATCAACTACTAATTCTTGGAAAAATCTAGGTTTTGGGTTGTAAATGGGATTTTGGAAAATTAGCGAATTGCCCCTTTCTTAGCCATTGAATTCCTGAATAAATTATGTAATTACGATCCTTGGACTACAGGTAATTTAATCCTTCAAGAATTTTCCAAAATCCGAAAGCGTGGGCCCGGGGTCAAAATTTTTAAAAACGTCAAGAATGTTAAATTTTAGGAATTCTTGCTAATTATCTTTCTTGAACCTTAAATTGATTCAATTATGCTATGTTTGGCTAGCTGCGAGTCGTCGAGGGTAATTTCAGAATTTCGGGCACATCATTTGATCCGGTCCTTGGTCTGAGGAGTGCTTTTATCAAGGTGAGTCTCCTTTCTAACCTCGTAAGAGGGAAATGTCCCTCTAGGTAACCTTGTTTTCTATGTGATCTTGTTTGGGGGCTACGTACGCACCGAGTGACGAGAGTCCGTACGTAGTGGCTATTACTGCTTCGTCCGGGCAGTTAGGACACAGCATGCTCATTGTTTTCCTCTGTTGTAGCATAGATATGACTTGTATACTTGTGTGATTGGTATTGTTGTCTTTGAACGTGTTATACTTGGCTTGATTTAAGAGTGATAAGAGAGTCACGGCAGAGTGATGATTGATTATATTATAGGATCGGGCCGTACGCCACGGCAGAGTGATGATTGATTATATTATGGGATCGGGTCGTACGCCTTGGAAAGTGATGATTGATTAGATTATGGGATCGGGTCATACGCCACGGCGAGATTGAGACTACCAGGGTGGGATCGGGTCGTACGCCACGGCGAGATTGAGACTACCAGGGTGGGATCGGGACGTACGCCACGGCGAGATTGAGACTACCAGGGTGGGATCGGGCCGTACGCCCCAGCGGATACCAAACTTGTTTTCTTTACATCCTGCTTACCTTACAACTGTTGGACCTTAGTGAGTATCGAGTCGACCTCTCGTCACTACTTCTTCGAGATTAGAAGGGATACTCATTGGGTACATATTTATATATATGTACTCATGCTGCACTTTCTTTCCTTTTCTGTACTTGAGTGTACAGGTCCAGAGGCTGGTCCATCTTATTTTCAGGCTAGTGCCAGATATTGATAGCATGGTCATACTTCACGGTGAGCTACTTTCTTGGCGACTTCCTAGCAGCACCCTGGAGTTTCTTTTGTTATTCTCTCTATCTATTTCATTCAGACTGGGACCCTGTATATGTTGTAGTCATTGTATATTCAGTAGTTGCCCGTGACACTCGTGACACTAGTTCCTGGCACACACGCGGTATATATTTTTTGGGGTTTTGGGATGTATGTCTATGTGTATGTTTTATTTCGGCCTTGTATCTTCTATGATTTTACCTTCACTCAAGGCTAGTATCATGTTAGTTGTTATAAACTGGTAACCATTGACTTGTTTGATCGAATGGGACGGGTATAACTTAGTGAAAGTTATATCGGCTTGCCTAACCCCATTGTTGGGCGCCATCACGACCTGAATTAGGATTTGGGTCGTGACATTTATATTCATATTAAGCTCAAATTATTTCATAAGTAGCCATATTTATATTTTTGGTTACAATTGCAATAACTTTGTAATTATAGCCCATGCATGCATTATTACATTATTTTACCAGAAAATAGCTCATTGTATTTTTTTAATATTGTGCAATTATTTTTAAAATATTTCTATGCATGAAAATTATTTTTATAGTCTGTTAATTATTTTATAAAATATTTTTTATTAATTGTTTGGGTATTTAACAAATAGCCTTTTAATTTTTCAGACCTGACCTTTTTACCAGCGCAAAAATCCCTTTAATATTAACCCAAAAGGCTAGCCCAAACCCCTTAGGCCCAGTCTGCATACCCCGACCCAATAAGCCTCGTTCAATCGTGGTCGTTGATCATTTTGATCAACGGTCCACGATGACCCTTACCTTAATTAATCCCCCTAACTTACCCAAACCCTTCTCATTCTCTCCAACCCCGTCGTCATCGTCTCCCCTCATCTCTCAACTCACTCTCAAACTAAACCTAACCCTAATCACTGTCACCAGCGAAGACCACCCTTCTATGGTGCTCCTGTGTATTCTCCGACCATCACTGGTCTCCTATACTCCATGGATCTTCGATTTCATGAATCCATGAGAAGACCTCAGGGAAATCCAACTGGTTGTGGTAGAAACTTGTTTTTTGGCCTGTATCAGGCCATTTTTGTTTGTAAGTAAGGATTTCTCCTTGTTTTTATTACGAATCCATGGGTCTTTTTACCGATTCTCCTCATCCTTACTATTTTTCTGAAAACCCTAGTTCATTATTGTCGATTCTTCTCAGATCTTTATAGATCTGGGATGACTCGAGTACTATTAAGTATTTCTCTTAAAAAAATCTCTTGTTTTACTAACTATTTCGATTTTTTTATCACTCTTTCTAAACTAATTGTTTCTTCATCATCTTGACTAATTTTCGCATGAATGTTCAAACCCTAGACGATTCTGTGTGATATATTGGTTTCTTCAATTTTTGTTTCGATACTTTTGTTATTTCTATGATACCAGTCGTGTTAGTTTACTCCATTTTTGACTTAAATGTTTTCCTTGTTAAAATCCAGTATTCTTTGGGATTTTTCCCTGATTAATCTCTACTAGTGATGCGAACTTGTTAAACCCGGTATTTCTGTGAAGTTGTACTCATTTATTTTTCTATTTATGGAACCTGAGTAATTATTATCGGTAAAATCAGTATTCTTTTGAAGGTTTTACTGATTATTTCCTATTATTTTACTCTGTTAAAGTCTGTGTGCACAGGACTTATTTGTTTCCTTATTTGTAAATTTAATTGGTCACGCTTGCCTTAATAAGTCGTCCGTATGATTTTGGGATTTTTACTAACTCCCTATTTGGTATAATTTGGATTATTTGCCTTAATTAACCCCCTCCTTGTTGTGACCGTTAAGTGATTACCCCTAATTAAGAGGTCTATTTCGGACTCCCTCATATGAATTGATTATGTGGTTATTTGATTGTCCTTAATTGATTGAATTCTGATTATGGTTACCTTATTTTTCCTACTCCCTAAGTGCTACATATACACTCATGTTCTACCTCTCATACACACAAACATTAGTTCAAGAACACACAATTGCTCTCTCTCATCTCTCTTTCTGCTACTTGTGCTCATTGCTTGTCTAGCCGGCTGAAAGCCAAGGCTAGACTGTGGAGTTCTACCTACTCTACTTTCTTCATTTGTTTCCTTAACTAGTATGTTCCTATCTCAATGTCATTCTAAAGTTTGAATCTTTTTTCTCTTTGTTACTCCATATCTGTTAATCCATGTCTCTTTCCGCACTAGTTTAATTGCTTATGTACTTAATTGTTCTTCATGTTTACTGCTTTGATCAGTATGCTTAAGTCTCACCCTCTCTTGTTCAGTGTTTTAATCAGCATTTCTAGGGTTCAATCTTCTTGTTTGTTACTTTAGCCAGCATGTGTACTTGAGTTCTTGTATACTTCCATCAACTAGCATGCTCATTTTAGTATCTCAGACTCCTAATGTATTTGATTAACCGTAATTGGCATGACTAATTCTGTGTAGTAGACCCTTGTCCTCAGCATAAAAATTCTGCATTATGTCTCTATGTTTTATTGTTTATTACCACTTTAGCTTTAAGTATAATTTCATGTTGATGCTTTGAAGCAGTAGTTTGTGTTCTAATGATGTGAATTTGATTGTTGGTCGCCAATCAACTCTTGTTCTGTGCATTTGTTGTTCAATATGCTCTTTCTCTTATCCTCCTTATGTGCTCCTGTTTCAAGTGTCTTGTGTTCCCAACCCCCCTGAATCCCTATCTGTAAAGTTGTTTCTCTTCACTTAGAATTGAGTAGTGAATAAACTTGAATCTGGGAACTTTAAGTTTTTTTGGTGATTGTGTTGTCGTATGTTGAATCTTTCTTCTTTTCTGAATTGCTTCAAAAAACTATTTTCACTCTTAACACATTTTTAAGAACTGTTTCTATTCCTGAAAACCTTTTCACTCCTAAAACTTTTACCTCTATACTGTTTTTGAGTTGTTCCAACTATGTCAAGCACTCTCACTTCTACTCTTAGATTATTTAAGTTCTGCCCCTCCAGTGTGTGTACTTCCTAGGAATCCATGAGATTCCTCCGAACTCTGGCACACTAGGGCTGGCCCTTCCACACTGCACATAATCACTTCTCCATTTTCAAAAGGGGATTGGTGTGAGCATTGCCCGGGGTCCATGAGGCCCTTGGGAACTTTGACGCACCAAGACACCCTATTGGGCATCATGAGACTATGGCATCTTGGACTATTAGAAGGCCTGGTATTTCTAGGTTCACTTTGGGACTATTCAAGCTCCCTACAGAATAGCTTTAATTTATTATGTAATTCGTTCATTTATGGTCTGTAATAATAATCCTTGTAAACAGATATTGGGAAAATTAGTAAAAGGGGAGGGATTCTTATATGATTTTTGTGAGGGAAACCGGGTAGAAATCATGCCTTTAGGTTTATTATGCTTACTTGCATTAAAAATCTTGCCTTAGGTTGTTATGTTTACTTGCATTAGAAATCATGCCTTAGGATTATTATGTTTACTTGTTTTGTTTGGCATACTAGAAAACATGTTATAGGCTCATTGTATCATTTGTTACGAAATTCTGCTTTTGCATAATCATGACCACCTAGAAATTCTGTCATTAAGCTACTGATGTAATTCCGCCTAATAAAAACGTCCATTCTTTATGTGCATTAGAGATCCTGCCTTAGGACTGTATTTGTATTCGCTTTAAACTATGTCTACATTGCATAAATCAACAACCATCCTGTCAATAAAAATGTATAAAAGCAACTCTAACACCTAGACACCATGTTATAGGATAAATATGTATGAAATCAGTTTCGTGATGTTCAGCACCTAGACAAGCATGTTTATAGGATGTCCTAAAACTCAAAATGTTTGCTCTCCTTTAATCGATTTCAAGAATTCTGATTGCATTTTAGACAGCATGTTATAGGGTATCCCTGATCTACGCCTAGGCAAGCCTGCAGGTAATTAAAACCTTATAAAAATTGTAAAAACTCTGCTTTGCTTATTTGTGAACTGCCCATATTCAATAGATTCTAAAATCAGTAGGCAAACTGATTAGGTTTCTATCGCTTCGCCTTAATACAATGTTGCATGTCCTCTGTTTGTCATGATCACCTAGATATCCTGTTCTAGGACCTTTCTGGAACATCTGAAATCTTGTTGTTTGAGACGTGCTAATTATCTATTTATTTGTAGAGGTAAACGTGAGCCCTTTAATTGTTTTCTTACTTGAAAGTCATGTTTGTTCTTTGTTGTCGCTTAGATTTTCCCTTTAAAAAACCTTAGCAGAGTCTTGAACTAACTAAAATTAGAGGTCCTAAACACCTCCAGGGCCATAAAGAATGGACGGATAATGCACGCATAGAGTTTGTTTAATTAAAAACCGCTTATATAACCGCTAAGGGGAGGGTAATTGGGTAGTAAAAGAATATGATGACTTGTGCGCTAATGCCACGTGTAACCCCTCTAGTTGAGGAAGGATTACCAAGTATTGTACAGATGTGATCCTATAGGCTAACAAACTTAGGACTTCCCTTATTTTTACACATATGTGTGCTTAGCTGCTTTATTTGTTAAATGACTAATTCACAAAATAAGTTTCGACGGGACCCACCGTTGTGGACCTCGAGTGGTGCCTAACACCTTCTCCTCAAGGTAATTTCAATCCCTTACCCAAATCTTTGGTAACACAAACCGGTTTATATGAGTTATTTGCAATAGGTGCCCTAACGCACCTTAAATCCGTTAGGTGGCGACTCCTCAACTTTTGTACCCCTTTCCCAAAAGGAATCGAGTTGTCCCAATGAATGTCGAAACCTTGACTTACGTTGCAAAGAGGGAAAAAAGGGGGCACGACAGCATAGCGTCTCTGCTGGGGATTTTAGGCTTTTACCATAACAAATTGCTTTGTGAATTAGTCTAAAAGTGCCTTACTTTGTTAACACATGTGCACCCTTTCCCTTTCCCGTTATGTGAATTTTGCTGTTTATTTTCAAGTATTTATTTTCTCAATACGAAACTGACTTGTTTCTTTGTTTTCCTTCTTAACTGTCTTTCAATTATAAATGTTGTATTTATTGTTTTCCTAACGTGAAAATACGTGAAAACATGCTATTTTTTCCTTCATAAATAATGCTCAACATCATATTCCACTAGTGCCTAAACAATCCTATAGCAAAGCTTGATGAGTGGTTTTTCGCTTCCAATATATCACCCTTAAATTCGGAAAGGCTTTTTTGCGGTAAAACTAGTCGATCAGCGGTGCAATCGACGGTTCCGTGCCTTTCCCTCTCAAGTTGTCCTCTTGAGGGTACCAGTCTAGACCCTCATAGTAACCTTACTCTTGTTATAATTGTGCATGCATCATGGTCATACCTAGATGGATTAATATGTTGTCCACATAATAACCCTTTAAGACAAGCCTTGTCCAAAGTCCATCGGGGTTTCCATAATCCCAACGGACACAACCACGTTTTGTGAATTAATTTTGGACATCTAAATGCCAATATGCCAATCATGAATGTATAAATAGTCGAACCAGGTGGGGGAAAAGGTCCTAACCTTTTTGTTACTAGACTGGTGGGAAGATCTTTCCTCAAGCAACAAGAAACATGTGAGAAAATACTTGGGCAATTTACCTTCCCTGCTAAACATTCAGCCAAACAATATGCAGATCGAAGCTGTAACTCTATTCTGGGACAGTGAGAGAGCCGTGTTCCATTTTGGAGATATAGAAATGACACCACTTCTGTAAGAAATCGGAGGATTTGCTGGACTGCCTTGGGATAGCCCTGGGCTATTGGTACCGGAGAACCGCACTAGTAAGGGGTTCCTAAAAGATGATGGGTCTGAAAGAAGAATGTTGACTTGGAGTGCTTGGAGAAGTCCTACATACCATTTGATTACTTGTACGAGATATACGGTCATATCAAGTCTTACCGTACATTACATGATGAGTTTTCTATCACTTCTCCGGGTCACATCCACCACAGAGTGTTCGTATTCATTGTATGTTTCCTGGGACTGATAGTATTCCCAATGAAAAGGGAAATAATCCACACTAGACCAGCCATGGTCGCCAAGACTTTAATGGAAGGAATTGAGGGACAAGCATACACTATAGTCCCTATGATCATAGCCGACATCTACCGGGATCTAGATCGCTGTCAGAAAGGGTCCAAGCATTTCGAGGGATGCAATTTACTACTACAGTTGTGGTTATTGGAGCATCTTCAAACGGGTCAGTACCATCAAGAATTTCCGTGAAGGGCTTGGAACGATCATATTGCCTTCCATCACCCTAAGCGGATGACTTACATTCCGGGCAGGTTTCCCAAGCGGAAAGTGCCAAAGAATAGGTAGAGTTCTTCGAAAATCTGACCGAGGGGAAAGTACAGTGGATGCTTGAATGGTTCCCAACTGACGAGTTCATCATTAGGTCCGGGGACGCTCCCCACTTAGTGTTGATTGGGTTAAGAGGGATACACCTTTATGTTCCCATCCGGGTTATGAGGCAAGCGGGCAGGAAGCAGGTCAAACTGCGGGTTGCAAAGGTGAGACATTTTAGATCAGAAGTTCAAGACGACGACATCCTTTATAGGTGCCAAGCTCAGCATATGTGGCACTGCAAGATCATTATGGAGAAGAACGCCATTGAGCCGGACAGGTATCACGCTGGGTGTGCACCCTTCTACCTGGCGTGGTTAAAAGACAACCTATATGGGATAGTGAAGCCAGGAACCGGCCGAGGAAATAGGGTCATAGATGAAGATGCTGATGCCCAAGTCAAATACAACAGACTACGCAAGAGGGTTCATGACTTCAAGAATGAACATCGGGAAATACACAAGACAAATATGAGGCTGATCAAGGAATGAAAGGAAATTGTTATCACCTCCAATAGGAAGTTAGAGTATCTGGAGCAAGGGCTTGGTGGAGCTGGAGGGTAAAATCATAAAGAGGATCGACAACTACCAGAATGCTGAAGGAAACGAAGGAGGACATTTAGCCAGAGCCTACATGCTGCTGGCTCTGCGCGAGCTGGGGAACCTGGTTGATGGAGTTAGAAAGATCGAGTCCAGGGAAGGTCCTTTTGGGGCCAAGTAGGCTAGATTTATTTGCTTTCTTGAATGTTATAAGGCCAAGTGACAATAGTGACTTATCTTTATTATCTTAGGGTCGTTTTGGGATTCGTCTATTTTTATACTAATGAAATGAGGAATTCACTGGCATCTAAGTTCTCCAAAACAACTTGTCGCTAGGCCTACCTCGGGCACAACGAGGCTCCCAGATTAGGATGCAAATTTACATTTCTACAATACATGTTTAAATACTGCAAGTACTCTTTTCAGAATCCTTACTGACTTGGCTACCTTTTGTTTTATTTTCCTTCTTTTGATTATTCCCATTCCCCAAAGGTTGTTTCGTGCATACTAGCATTATCAGCCTATCACACAAGATCCAGGGGCCCTCCACCTTCTCCTCCTCCTACTCCACCAAAAGGCAAAAGAAAAGCAAAGATGGAAAATTTGAACTACACCAGAAAAGAAAACACCACACATGTTGAACATGCGCAGAAGCTTCTGACGGTCCGGGTACTCAGACCCCAAATGATGCAGTTTCAGGGCTTGAACAGAAAATACTAGAACTCCAGGGTGGGCTCGAGCATGTCCAGAATGTAGCAAACCTATCCTACTCACTCAGCGTCCCAGACATCAGTCATCCAAACACCCAGAACCCCGCACCACCTCAAAACACACCCAAAAATCGCCCACAAAATCCTCCTGCACCTCACCATTACACAACCCCACCACAAAATCAAATTATCCCACCACAGTACCAGCCAAACACCTACCATACTCCACAAAATACTCCACCATTCATTCCTGAACCCCAGAATTCCACCATTGGTCACCACTATACTCAAACTCCAGGTCACCAAAATAACCCTATATATGTGGAGACCCTACCTCACTCCACTCAACCCATCTCCTATGCACCGGAATCTGCTGAGAAGGACATGATCATTAAGAACTTGGCCGAGGAGCTCAAGAAGTTGACCAGTCGAGTCCAAGGCGTAGAAGGAGGCAAAGGGATAGAAGGTCTGAACTATGAAGACCTATGCATACAACCGTATGTAGAACTTCTAGAGGGTTACAAACCTCCCAAGATCAATATTTTTGATGGTACAAGTGATCCCAGGGTTCATCTAAGGACCTACTGTGACAAGCTTGTCAGGGTCGAAAAGGATGAAAGGATCCGGATGAAACTTTTTTAGAAGTCTTACGGGAGATGCCTTGTCCTGGTACATCAGCCAGGATCCTAAGACGTGGGCCAATTGGGTGGGTGTGGCATCTGATTTTATGGACCGATTCAGGTTCAACACGGAGAATGCACCAGATGTCTTCTACACTCAGAACCTCAAGAAGAATCCTACTGAGACTTTCCGCGAATATGCTACTCGTTGGAGGTCAGAAGCGGAAAAAGTCAGGCCGACCTTGGACTAGGAACAGATGAACAAGTTCTTCGTCAGAGCGCAGGATCCACAATACTATGAAAGGTTGATGGTTATTGAAAACCATAATATCTCTGATATCATCAAACTTGGTGAAAGGATCGAAGAAAGCATCAAAAGCGGGATGGTAACAAACTTTGAGGCATTGCAGGCCACTAATAAAGCATTGAAGTTAGGGGTTATATCTAAGAAGAATGACGTGAGAGCAGTGATGGTCGCCCAAGGACCCAAAACTCCATTCGTATATCGGACCTCCCCACTTGCATGTCAAGCACCTCCACCCACCTTTCAACTATCACCTCCACCCACCTATCAATCGTCACCTCCACCTACATATCAACCCTCATCTCCCAGATATTCCCAACCAGCCACTGCCTATTATACATATAATTCCCGACCATCTCATTTTCAGTCACCTCCAACTCGTCAAAACTGCCTAAGACCGCGAACTAATTTTGACCGCAGACCACCCAAACAATACACTGCCATCGCTGAACCCATCAACCATCTATATGAAAGGAAGGCTACTGGTTACGTCTCTCCCATCGCTGTTGTGGACACGGAAAACTCATCCCAATGGGTTAAACCAACTAAGACTTGTGCATACCATTCGGGCATGAAAGGGCACACCATCGACGAATTCCGAACACTGAAAGACAAGATCCATACCTCGATCGACAACAAAGTCATCCAGGCAAAGGAGGCTACGCCTAATGTCCGCAATAATCCCCTCCTAGATCACAGGGGTGAAGGTGTCAATGTGATAGAGATGGATGAAAATGGGATCCAGAGGGATCAATCGGACTTATCAAAGAGGGTGACGACCCCAAGAAACCCCCGGTCACACTCAATCCCATTATAGTGCAAATACAGCCGCTAGTAGAGGTTGAGGTAATCGCATCAGTCCCGTTTGAGGTTGAAGTAGCATCACATATAGCTGCACCTATTCCGTTCAAGGTAGAGGTATCCACACCATTTATGGTGATATTATCAACCACACTGCCTTTCGACACCAAGGTTGTGCCCTAGGATTATGTGGCTGAAGCTAGAAGAAGAGGAAAAACTAAAATAGAAGAATCTGGTGTTGCGCAAGGGATGACTAGGACTATAAGAGCCTATACACCGGAAGATTTAGGAGAAACCATCAAGCAGACCTCCAACAAACCACCCATTATTGAAACAGGTCCAGATGACCTTTGGAGAAAAGTGCAAGCAAGGGAGTATTCGGTTGTCGGTCATCTGAACAAGACTCCTGCTCAAATATCTATCATGTCGTTGCTACAGAACTCGGAAGAACACAGGAACGCTATGATGAAAGTATTCAATGAAGTATATGTGCCCAATAACATCATAAGAGGAGAAATGGCTAACATGGTGGGACAGGTACTGGAAAGTCACAAAATCACTTTCCACGAGGATTAGTTTCCACCTGAGGGTTTGAGTCACAATAAGGCATTGCATAATACTGTGCAATGCGAAGACTACTTCATTACCAGGGTCCTGATCGATGGAGGATCTAGTTTCAATATTTGCCCATTGAAAACATTGAAGAGGTTGGGCAAAGGCCTATACGAGATATGAGAAGTGACCATGAACGTGAAGGCATTTGATGAGTCTCATAGGGATACCATCGGGGAAACTAATCTATGTCTGCAGATGGGGCCTACATGGTTTGATGTCGAGTTTCAGGTGTTGGACATATCTGCATCCTACAATCTGTTGTTGGGACGACCATGGATACACGCTGCTGGGGATGTGGCATCAAAGTTGTATCATGCAGTGAAGTTTGAATGGAATCATCAAGAAGTGATTATCCATGGAGATGGGAGCACCCCATTTACACCCGCCAGACCATCCCGATGGTGGAAAATAGAAGAAAGCTAGGTGGAGAGACTTATTATCACATCGAGCGAGTCAATGCAATCGAAAAATATAAGTGGTGGGATAGCAAGATAGCAAGCAAGATGAACTGGAGAGGGTATGAGCCCGGCAAGGGTCTTGGCAAAAATCTTCAGGGAATTTCCAAGCCAATACAGCTGAAGCGTCATGGAACTACTTTTGGCCTGGGATACCGATACACTTGGCAAGAGTATAGAAACCGGTCGCCACCATGGCGTGCTCCGTATTATCCATAGGAGCAGCCTATACCGCACTTTAGTCAGACCGACGTCATATGGGGATCAGAGGAGGAGGAAGCACTAGAAGCCTTAAGGAACATATTCCTGGAGTAGGAGGAGGAAGGCCCTACCATCCGAGCTGTGGAGAAAGGATCATTCCTCAAGAATTGGACTGTCAGACCATCCAGGGCCTGACGAGTTCCGGGGTAGCAAGGCTGAACATCATCGTTTATTTTGTTTTCTAAGAAAAAATGATTTCCCTTTTGGCATCTTGTTTTAAATAATATTTCCAATGTTCCAAAAAAGCGTTGATTTAAATTATTGAAAATCGCTTTTATGCTTCAATGAATCGATATTTATTATTACCATTTTCTCTCATATTTTTATCTATACAGCATTACTATTTCCTTTTTGATGATCCAACAACTGTAACATGTAATGAGACGACGCAACAAAAGGATAGTGATTCGGAAAAAGAAGATGTCATACCCGAGGAAATCTTCAGAGAAATAGAAGGCTTTGAGAACAAGCCTAAGTCCAACCTAGACGAAACAGAAATAATCAACTTGGGAGATTCTGAAACTATCAAAGAAACCTGCATCAGTATCCATTTGTCGCCATAAGAAAAAGAAGAGTACACACATTTCTTGAAAGAGTATGAGGACAACTTTGCATGGTCATATGATGATATGATCGGGTTAAGTACATCCATTGTGGCTCACAAGTTGCCCACAAACCCAATGTGTCCACCATTGAAGCAGAAACACAAGTAATTCAAGCATGACATGAGTCTGAAAATCAAGGAGGAGGTTACTAAGCAAATCAAGGCCAAGGTCCTCAGGGAGTTTGAATACCCAACTTGGTTAGCCAACATTGTGCCAGTTCCAAAGAAGGATGGGAAAGTCGGGGTATGTGTCGATTATCGGTATCTCAACAGAGCCAGCCCAAAGGATGATTTCCTGCTTTCAAACATACACATCTTAATCGACAATTGTGCCAAACATGAACCCCAGTCATTTTGTGGATTGTTTCACCGGTTACTATCAGATCCGGATGGACGAGGAGAACGCTGAGAAAACCGCTTTCATTACACCATGGGGAGTGTACTGTTATAAGATGATGCTATTCGGACTAAAGAATGTTGGGGCCATCTACATTAGGGCTATGACTACCATTTTTCATGACATGATACATAAGGAGATCAAGGTGTATGTAGACGACGTCATCATCAAATCCAAGAAAGTCATAGATCATATAGCAGATTTGAGGAAAGTTTTTGACAGACTGCGAAAGTACAACCTAAAATTAAACCCCGCAAAATGTGCATTTGGGGTTCCTGCCGGAAAGTTACTTGGGTTCATTGTTAGCCGTTGTGGGATCGATTTGGAACCGTCAAAAGTCAAAGCCATCAAGGAGCTTCCATTGCCGAAGAGTAAGAAAGATGTAATGAGTTTTCTAGGACAGTTAAACTACATTAGCCGGTTCATAACCCAGCCCACAGTTATATGTGAGCCGATTTTCAAGATGTTGAAGAAAGATGCTGGAACTAGTTGGACCGAAGATTGTCAAAAGGCTTTCGACAAGATCAAGGAGTACTTATCAACACCACCAGTTTTGGTCCCGCTAGAGCCAGGTATACCCTTGCTACTCTACCTTGCAGTGCTAGATGGAGCTTTCGGCTGCGTTCTGGGGCAGCACGACGAGACAGGGCGAAAAGAACAAGCTATCTATTACCTGAGTAAGAAGTTTACCCCATATGAAGCGCGGTACTCACTATTGGAACGTACCTGTTGCACTCTGACATGGATAGCTCAGAAGTTGAGGCATTACTTCTGTGCTTACACAATGTACCTCATATCAAGGATGGATCCCTTGAAATATATCTTTCAGAAACCCATGCCCACTGGCAAACTGGATAAGTGGAAAATCATGTTGAGCGAGTTTGACATTGTTTATGTGACTCAGAAAGCAGTCAAGGGACAGGCACTGGCAGATCATCTCACTGAGAACCCTGTAGAAGGAGAATACGAACCCCTGAAAATGTATTTTCCCGATGAATAGGTTATATTCATAGGAGAAGATATTGCTGAGTCCTACGATGGTTAGAGGATGTTCTTTAACGGAGCGGCAAATTTCAAAGGAGTCGGCATTGGAGCTGTCTTGGTATCGAAAACTGGACAACATTATCTGGTATCTGTTAAACTCAAATTTCCCTGCACTAACAACATGGCAGAGTATGAGGCTTGCATACTAGGGCTCAACATAGCCATTGACATGAATATTCAAGAGCTGCTGGTGATCGGTGAATCATATTTGCTTGTACACCAGGTACAAGGAGAATGGGCCACCAAGAATTCCAAGATATTGCCATACCTGCACAATGTGCAGGAATTGTGAAAGAGGTTCACGAAGATAGAGTTTCGGCATGTCCCCTGGATTCAGATTGAGTTTGCCGATGCGTTAGACACTTTTTCATCCATGATACAGCATACCGACAAGAACTTCATCGATCCTATCCCAGTAGGGATCCATAGCCCGCCGGCATATTGTGCCCATGTTGAAGAAGAAACAGACGGGCAACCTTGGTTCCACGATATCAAAGAATATTTGGCAAAAGGAGAATACCGGAGCATGCAAATCATACTCAGAAACATACGCTTCGGAGGTTATCCAATAGTTTCTTCCACAGCGGAGGAAACCTGTACAGAAGAACTCCTGATTTGGGATTACTGAGGTGTGTCGACGCAAAAGAAGATTCTAAACTACTTGAAGAGATACATGTTGGGACCTACGACCCGCACATGAATGGCTTTGTCTTAGCCAAGGAGATACTTAGGGACGGTTATTTCTGGATGACCATGGAGACAGATTGCATCCAGTATGTCCAAAAATGCTACCAATGTCAAGTACATGCAGATATGATAAAAGTGCTACCAAATGAACTCAATGCAACTAGCTCACTTTGGTTATTCTTCGCCTAATGAATGGATGCCATTGGTCCAATCGAGCCCGCCGCCTCAAATGGGCATTGGTTCATCTTTGTAGCTATTGATAACTTTGCCAAATGGGTCGAAGCAGCATCTTACAAAGCGGTGACAAGAAAGTCGTGGCAGATTTTGTCCGCGACCGGATTGTTTGTCGGTATGGAGTTCCGAAATCAATCATCACTGACAATTCCTCCAATCTCAACAGTGATCTGATGAAGGCCATGTGTGAGACTTTCAAAATCAAACACAAGAATTCCACCACCTATAGACCTCAGATGAACGGAGTTGTAAAAACCGCCAACAAGAATATCCAGAAAATACCGAGAAAGATGGTAGAAATGTCTATAAAAATGTTTAAAAGCAACCCCAACACCTAGACACCATGTTATAGGATAAGTATGTATGAAATCAGTTTCGTGATTTTCAGCACCTAGACAAGCATGTTTACATGACGTCCTGAAACTCTAACTGTTTGCTCTTCTTTAATCGATTTCAAGAATTTTGATTGCATTTTAGACAGCATGTTATAGGGTATACCTGATCTACGCCTAGGCAAGCCAGTAGGTAATTAAAACCTTATAAAATTTGTAAAAACTCTGCTTTGCTTATTTGTGAACTGCCCAGATTCAACAGATTCTAAAATCAGTAGGCAACCTGATTAGGTTTCTATCGCTTCACCTTAATACAATGTTTCATGTCCTCTGCTTGTCATGCTCACCCAGATATCCTATTCTAGGACCTTTTTGAAACTTTTGAAATCTTGATGTTTGAGACGTGCTAATTATCTGTTTATTTGTGGAGGTAAATGTGTGCCCTTTAATTGTTTTCTTACTTGACAGTCCTGTTTGTTCTTTGTTGTCTCTTAGATTTTCCCTTTTAAACACCTTAGGAGAGTCTAGAACTGCCTAAAATTAGAAGTCCTAAACACCTCCAGGGCCATAAGGAAGGGACGCGTAATGCACGCTTAGAGTTTGTTTAATTAAAAACCGCTTATATAACCGCTAAGGAGAGGGTAATTGGGTAGTAAAAGGATATGATGACATGTGCGCTAATGCCACGTGTAACCTCTCTAGTTGAGGATGGATTACCGGGTATTGTACAGATATGATACTATAGGCTAACAAACTTAGGACTTCCCTTATTTTTATACATATGTGTGCTTAGATTTCTTTATTTGTTAAATGACTAATTCACAAAATAAGTTTGGCCGGGACCCACCATTGTGGACCTCGAGGGGTGCCTAACACCTTCCCCTCAAGGTAATTTCAAGCCCTTACCCAAATCTCTGGTAACACAAACCGGTTTATATGAGTTATTTGCAATAGGTGCCCTAACGCACCTTAAATCCGTTAGGTGACGACTCTTCAACTTCTGTACCCCTTTCCCAAAAGGAAATGAGTTGTCCCAATGAATGTCGAAACCCTGACTTCCGCTGCAAAGAGGGAGAAAAGGGGGCGCGACAGGAAAGGGCTAACTTTATTTGCTTGTAGAAAATGAGGCACGAAGTCCCCAGGTTTGACATGGTTCAAAACATCCCACCTCTGCTGCTTGATTGGTGGAAAAATCTCGCGTCTTGAGACAAAAATCATGTGAGAAGGGTCCTTGTAATTTGTCGTCCTTGGTAGTAATCCGACCAAATAGGGCATTGATCGAGTCCGCTACCATGTTTTGGGACGAGAAAAGGGTTGTTTTCCACTTTGGTGACATAGAAATGACTCATCTCCTAGATGAAATAGGAGGCTTCCCTAAGCTGCCATGGGATAGTCCAGGGTTATTAGTGCCAAAGAATCGCACCTCTCGCATTTTTCGAAAAATGGTGGGTTTCAAGAAAAATGATGAGTTGCTTTCTTTGAAAGAGTCACATCCCATTTGAATTCCTTTATGAGCGATATGGGCATATCAAGTCATATCGCCTTCATCATGATGAACTCGCCATTACTTCCTTGGGTTGGACACACAGTCGGGTTTATGTGTTCATTATCTGCTTCTTGGGGATGTTGATATTTTCAACGAAAGGGGGAAGGATCCACACCCGCCTAGCCATGGTCGCAAGGACTCTGATAGAAGGAATCGAGGGACAAACCTATACTATCATCCCCATGATCTTAGCTGAGATGTACCATGCTCTAGATCGGTGCAAACGGGGATTCGGGCACTTCGAAGGTTATAATATGTTGCTGCAAGTCTGGTTCTTGGAACATTTTCAGAGGGGAGAATATGAATATAGCTGAATATGGAAAGAGAACCAAATGAGAGAACCACCCAACAAGTAAACAAATACCAGCACAAAGAACAATTCTATAAATCCATCTCACAAGGAAGAAGCAAGGCACACAAAGTAAGCACGAATAATCATGTCCCATCATAACTCTATTGTGGCACGTAGCCTAATCTAAACATACCGATCCACACGGAATACCTATCCAGCCATAACGCTCACAATATATAACCACATGCGTATCAACAGTAAATGTGTGAAGTACATGATTATAACCATGGAGAAACAGATAGAACAATATATCACAGATAGGAAAACATGGCTAAGGCTCAATAAACAATATAACACCCCAGGAGCCATCTCGCTCGGGTCTCGCTACAAGGCCCAAATAGTCAAGTAGTCTCGCTGCCCATCGTAGCATGAAAGCATAGCACATGGAACAAATAAGGACATGAATAAGGTCAACTTTAGCCGCTAAAACACCCCCAATAGTTGTTGAACTTAGTAAACAAACCCGATCTGATACAGAATACACATTCTCACTAGACCTACCAGTGGCCTCCAAATCAATTCTGATTCTCTTGAAATGGCTATACAACCTCCGAAATGTCAAAAATAACATCTCCATAGGACATACAATAAATTTTCAACCTCTTAACATACCTTCCACTTGACCCCGTGTAGGAGAGAAACCACAACACGCAACATACCCCTCATGCCTGTAGCAGACATTTGTCCTAAGTCGTGGCCGACACTATCAAGAACTCTTCGAAGCTCGTCCGCATATAATCAAACCATCATAACTAAATCCCCCAGGTCATTTAGGCCACAAAAACCAAGAGTATTGTCACAAAACACCGGTAAAGCATCATTAGACTAAATGAATCAATCACCTTTGTTACTATACTGACCCAAACCACCACCAAGCGGACCTATTTCTTTGAATTCTTCTCGCCTGGCATTCTAGTTAACACTTCTCCTTGCCAGTACACTACGATCCTAAACCAAAGCTCACCACAAGAGATCCTAACATGAACCACATCATCTGAAAGCCCATAAACCACTATGTTCCATCTGAAGCAACCAATGATGCTGCAATCGATATACTCACTCTAAAGAGACCTTTTGTGATTCTGAAGTTATTTATTTAATATCTTTTATAATGAAATATAGAATCACTAATGGTACAAGAATACCGCAAGTCTCAGATGTTAGCCATGTACAAATCCTGTAAATCCACAAATACCACATACGAACCTTAAACTCATTAAAACTTTCTCGAGAGTCATCTACTCTACTCAAATCCCCTAATGCACCGTCAATACGAACCGAACGATTGGTACTCCATTAGCATACAAATACCTCAAGAAGTAACCCCCATCTTTAAGAAACCAAGTGAATCCCTACCTCATGCACACTACATCTACCAAGAATGAAAACCCGAATCATTCCAAGATTTTCATATACCCATAAAGTGTAATACATCATGCACCCAGAAATTCCCTTACTCGATTCATCCTTGAAACCAAACTCTTCAAGTCATAACCATTCCACAATTATGCCTCAGACCAAAACTAATCTAACATATGACCATTCAATCAGATTGTCGATAATAGACTCCCCCACTTGGCTCGAAGCCATAGAACATAACACCCGACAATCCATAATACCCTTATTTCATCATTTCCATAATCTCGCACTATAATTCAACTAAATCCATCGTATTCTTATGTAGATCTAATTATAAAATACCTCAAATCACCTGCTAAGCGCATATCCATCCTCGTGACAGTCGGGCAACCTTCCTTAAGCGATCCAAACTCAAATCAAACACCATACGCATCCCACTGGTAGAAAGATTACACTTCACAGAAACCTCATAGGGATCACACAACCTCAGAACATCCTGCAAGAAATAACCCACCTACTTAGCCTCAAACTAGCATCTCTCTACGCCCTATCATGGTCACAACCACAATGTAATCACTTAATCTTCCCGAGTCTAAGCTCGTCAACAATACATAAGAGTTTACATCATTCCACAACTGAACAACATGAAGATTCCCTCAACACGCTCAAAACTCGAGACAATACAACACATCAAGACAGAAATGAATCATCCATAATCCTTTTGCATCCCAAGCAAAAATATTTATTGTTACATCCAAACCATCTAAACACACTCCGTAGTCACATCATATTCATCATATAGCTATCCAATCACTCACCGAGCCATTAATCCCACTCTCAAGGAACTACCAGACATATGAATCTAAAAGCACACACTCGTGCAACTGAAACCACCGAATCCAAACTGCAATCTAAACTTGGCCTCAAGTCCTCCAGATTGACCTATCTCCACAACACAGAGAACACATCATGCACCTCATCCATGAAATCACAGGCCGTCGATGTACAGCTGAAGAGGAATGCTCTACATAACATACGAGTGGATGGTAAAAATTCAAATAGACACGCTTCAATCTGAATCAATATCGCACAATAAAAAAGGAAATCTGAAAGTTTCTTACATTCCTTGTAGCCTCTCGAAGATAGGTATGGACGCCATCTAAATGATGCGCAAAACTCTACTAGACACTTGCTCATGACTCGTAGAACCTATGAACAAAGAGCTCTGATACCAACTTGTCACGACTCAAATCCCCACATTAAAGATCATGATGGCACATAGTCACTAAAACTAAGTAAGTGGAACACTTACGACACTAAAACTAATAAGACACAATATTATGAAGCAGAGTTTAATATAAATGCGGAAATAAAGGCGATACAAGGCAGAACGATGATAATCACAACAACTCCCCAAGACTAGGTAGTATAAAGTCACGAGATCTAAATGAATACATAAAATATCTCAAAATACAATACTTTTCGGATAGAGAATTTCAGTACAAATGTACGAAAAGGACTCCAAGGAACTGCGAGTGACTAAGCAGCTCTACCTTGAATCCTTGCGATCAAAAAAGCTTTCACAGTCTGGGCACGCTGCCTCCAACACATGGATCTCAAATAAGCTAAATCAACACTCTAAGAAGCCCTTCCCACGTGAAACAACCTCCGAACGGCTCAAATTCCAATCTAAATAGTGAAAATCCCCTTCAAAATCGCCCAAAATCGAGCTCCAAAACCTTGTGAGAAAAAGTAACTAAATTTCGAAATAAGTAAAAATGCAGCAGATGTCATAGCCCGAATCAGATCACAGATGATTCCTAAACTCACTTTTGATATGTCCAACATAATCCTTACGAGATTACACCCAAGATAGCCTTTTGGATCACCCAATTTGGACTTAAAATGAAGGAGGGAGATATGATGTTTTGAAATTTTAAAGGAAGTCTAAAAATTTCAAGGACATAAATGGTATTTTTGTAATATTTACACCAGTAAAAAAAATAGCAATAAAATCTTTGTTTTAGCACCCAAAACGTATTCGGAACCTCCCGGACACAAATCATGTATGCATTTCAATCATAAGACACGCTACGAACTTGATCGCGCGCGCAATACACCGGAAAAAGGTCATCTTGACCCTATATTGACTATAGTCAAACTCCAAATTCTTAACTTAACTAGTTTCTCAACCAATGATCCAAAATACACCCGAGCCTTTCGAGACCCCATCCAATCATACCAACAAGTACAAACACATTATTCAAACCTATCCAAAGCCATAAAATACCCACGAGAACATCACAACAAAAAATCGAGGCTTAAACCGAATAGAATTTCTCTTAAGTTATTAAATCTTCATTCTTTCAAAATAGTGTTTGAATCATACTTAAATACTTCGGATTACTTCTCGAACTTTGCACACAACCCCAGTTCAACTATATAGACTTATCCAAAGTCTCAGAACAATAATTGGAGTCCAATAACATCAAAACCAACTCTTGGTCAAACTTATGGCCGCTTAAGCTCTTCAAATTGCCAACTTTTGACAAATAGTGTCAAATTCTACTTGGGACCTCCGAAACCAAATTCGAACAAACCTACAAGTCCAAGATCATCATACAAACCTATCAGAACAATCCAAACTCGATTCCGAGTCCTTTTACCCAAACGTCAAACCTTGGTCAACTCTTCCAACTTAAAGCTTCTAAATTAGGAGTTATTCTTCCAAATCAATCCTGAACCACTCGAAAACCAAAACCGACGATAAACTCAAGTCATAATATATCATATTAAGCTACTCAAAGTCTCAAACCGTCGAATGGAACGCTAAAGTTCAAAACGACAGGTCGGGCCGTTACACCGAACATGCACACAAGTATAATAACATCATATAAACTCGTTCGCTACCTCAAATCATCAAAATAACATCAAATAACAAGAATCGATCATCAAAACTTAAGATGTTTAATTTGAAAACTCAATTTTCAGAATCTTTCACATAATGCTGTGAAACGCGTTCGAGTCACCCCGGACCCCAACCAAATGTGCTTACAAATCCAAAGAATCATACGAACCTACCGGAATAGTCAAAATATCGGTCCGAGGTCGTTTAACACAAACGTTGACTGTAGTCAACTCAAGCCCTATTTTAAATCAAAAATCATTTTTTTCAAAATTTTACATAAAATCTTTCCGGAAAATGACACGGGACATGCACACAAATAAATAAACATCATATAAAGTTGTGAGAGGTCTCGAAACGCAGAAGTTAAGGCTAGTACACAAATCGGCCTACTAGGTCGTCACATTTTACAAGTGTTTTTATGTTTAGCTAAATTTATGTTAAATTTTTTGGTGCACCTATTCATTAAAAATAATTATTTATCTATTCAAAGTTTGAATACTGAAATTCCGACTAAGACATTGATCGAAAGTACTTGAATTATTCAAAGGTAACAGCGAAACAGCTTCTCGAAGTTAAATGGTGAAACACAATAGAAATCTTCTATGTAGCTATATATATTTGTCGAAGACCCAGTTTGACATTTAACATACTACTACGAATTTTCATATTTGCAAATTCTGAGTAGTCCATCATTATTTGCATACTAGTGGAATATTGATAAAACTTGTTTAAGTATTTTAAGTGAAATGATAGTTTTTACTCACTACTGTTTAACTCACTACAAAAAAATGCTAAATTTGTGGCGGTTTTATTAGGGAGGTTTCTGTAATCTTCGCAATCTTTAACAAATTGTGGGGGTTTATTTACCCCCGCAAATATATTACATTTGCGGCGGTCTCTAACCTCCGCAACCAGTAAAAAAATAGCGCCCACTGACCCAATATTTCTCTCATTTTTTAATCCTTTCCCTCCTTTTTTTTTCCAAACCCCTTTCATTTTCACTTTTTCCATTTTCTGAAACCCACTTAATTCTATGGGGAAATCAGAAAGGAAAAAATCGCTTAATCAAAAATAGCCAAAGCCCTAACTCACAAAATCGCTTTCTTCTAATCTGTAGAGATTTTGAAGCTGTAAACAACAACGAAAATTTTGAAGCTGAAAATTTAATCTCTTCCATTATCTCAAAGGTAAGCCGAAAGCTTCTAATCTCACTTAATCTCTTCTTCTTTTTTCTTCATTTCCTGCGATTTCAAGCTCTCTGCTTTTCTTCAGCGCCTCCTCTGTTGCAAAATGAAAGAGAAACAAATTCTGCTTTGATTTTGCTCTTTCATTCTTTGATTCTGCTTTTTTGTCTTTCTTTCTTCATGCATGTGAGTTTTAAGTTTATTAATTTGGTAGAATCGGTAGAATCCGCAGAAATTTGGTAGAATCGGTGTATTTTGAAGAAGGATATGTAAGTCCTCTTTCTCCTTTTGCATTAGGTTCTAAAATTTAGATTTTTTGTGTATTTTGAGGAATTGCTTTGTGACCTGCTAGTTGTTCTAGCGCTTAGAATCTGTTTCTGTTTGTGTGTAATATTTTGTGATGACCCAAAAGGTCATCCTAAGTAATTCTAGCTAAATCTATGTTCCGAGGCCCCGAAAGCCTCCGTTATTCTCACCTCGATATGCATGCGCAGCCCGGGCATGTAACCGGGAAGCTTCTATGTGAAAATTTGATAAAAATGGAACTTTGAATTGAATAATTGAATAAAGTTGACTTTGGTCAATATTTTTGTTACCCGGACCTGTGATTTGACGGCCCCGGAGGGTCCGTAGGAAAATATGGGACTTGGGCGTATGTCCGGAATTGAATTCCGAAGTCCCAAGCACGAGACATGAATTCTTAAAGAAAAATATTTTCTGAAAATAATAAAGGATTTTGAAAATGAATTATCATGTGAAAACCGTGTTCGCCCGTATTATGGTTCCGGAGCTCGGAACAGGTTTATTATATGTTATGAGAGTTATCTGTGAAATTTGGTGTAAAACGGACTTGAAATGACGTGATTCGGATTAAAATTGGAAAAGTTAAGCTTTATGAAGTTTTAAGAAATTTCTAAGAGTTTTGAGGTTTAATTCCGTGTTTTTGATTATATTTTGGTGATTTAAAAGCTTGAATAAGTCCGTAAGATGTTTTGGGAGTCGTGTGTGTTTTTTGTCTTGAGACCCGAGGACTCGGGTGAGTTTCGGGTAGCTAACGGGGTATAAAAGTAGGAAAAATCCGGTGTAAGGTTGTTGTTGCTGGTGTCCCAGGTTTTACTCTATGCGATCGCGAAGGTTCCTCTACGATCGCATAGAGATAGGTGAGGATCATGTCATTCCTCTATGCGATCGCATAGCAGTGTTCGCGATCGCATAGAGGTATAGGAGGTCTGGGTGAGAGGCTGGTTAGGTACTAATCGCGGTCGCAGGTTCCTGTTCGCGATCGCGTAGGGTCGAGTTCCCAAGCTACGCGATCACAGTCTATTGTTCGCGATCGCAGTTCTTTAAAGGGTAGCCTATATGCAATCGCAGCCCACCCTTCGCGATCGCATAGAGCAGTTTTGTTCAGCAATTTCCTAAGTTCAAAAACAGAAAATAGACGAGATTAAACCCATTTTTCTCCAATTCTTCTTCTCCACTCTCCTTGGGCGATTCTTGAGAGACCATTCCTCCATAGCTTCATAGGTAAGTGTTCCTAACACGAAATTCTTCCACTTTTCTTCCCTAATCACTAGAATCTAGGGCTAAAAACATGGAATCAAAATAGAAATTAGGGGTTTTGGGTAGAATTAAGTTTTGGGGAAATTTGGGTGATTCAACCTCAATTTGGGGTCGGATCTTGAAACAAATTATATATTCTAACTCGTGGGGTTATGGGTGATCGGGTTTTGGTCCGAACCTCGAGTTTGGACCAAGTGGGCCCGGGGTCGAACTTTGATAATTTTGGAAGAATGCTAGAAATTGAATATCTAGGCTATGGGATTGTGTTATTGAGTTTTTATTGATATTATTGAATTAATTATGCCTAGATATCGTTGTTTCGGAGTCGGATTATAAAGGAAAGACGGTCTTAGAGGGTTGATTGCTATACTTTGGACCGAGGTAAGTTTCTTGCTTAACTTTGGTGAGGGAATAGGTATTATTTGCTATGTGCTAAGTGATTATCATGTTCATTGCATAGGTGAGGTGACGAGCGTCTATGCAATGTGTGTCAAGCAT
>ML265052.1:0-69849 GCA_005239495.1 Nicotiana undulata | reverse complement strand
TGCACGCCTCAACAAGGAGCAATAAGGGAGAATATTCATGTTTTACTGTTTATAAAATAAAGGCTCGAACACTCATTATTTTATTGTCATTATTTCATATTCTGCCCTTACTGTTATTTAAAGTGAAACTTGTTTTGTTTACAATTATTGAGACATAAATATTGTGACTTAAATTGTGAAAACCTTTTTTATAAATAAAGAGATGTGATTGTCTGGTGGGAGCGGGTTGCACGCCGCAACAAGGAGTGATAAGGGTGGACATGTGGGATCAGGTTGCACGCCGCAACAGGAGAAATAAGGGTGATATATATAGGGAGGAGCAATAAGGGTGGACATGTGAGAGCGGGTTGCGCGCCGCAACAAAGAGCAATAAGGGAGGACATTTATGTTTTACTTATTTTTTTAAACATAAGGATTTGAAAACTTACTGTTTTACGTTACTGTTTATCATATTATGTACTTACGATTGTCTCAAAGTGGAATTTGGAAATTTGAAAACTTATTTGAGAATTGGTTATAGCTGAGACCTGGAAAAGGTGGATGGGTTATTTTATTCATTGGTACAGATTATTGTTTTGTTTAGTTTAGAATTTCCTGCTTGCTTTATTATATATTGTTCACATGTTACATTTTTAATAGCCCGACGTAGCCTCGTCATTACTTCGAGGTTAGGCTCGGCACTTACTAAGTACATGGGGTCGGTTGTACTAATACTACACTCTGCACTTCTTGTGAAAATCCAAGTACCGGTCAGAGTTAGGTGAAAGTAGTAGCTGGCATTATTCGCACGGAGATACGAGGTAGATCTGCTGGCGTCTGCAGATTCCTGGAGTCTTCCCTTTATTATTTAGATACTGTTTTATTTCATTCAAAATAAAAATACATTTCTTTCAGCCCAATTATTTGTAGCATTCTTTAGTAGTTCGTGAATTGTGACACCAGACCCTGGGTAGTTATACAGTTAGTATTAGTTCGTGGTTCATTTCATCTTATCGAATATTATCCCTGATTGCATTTATTGAAAAGTATTAGATCTCATTTTTATTTTAAAATTGTTCTATTGTGTTTAAGTAACTTTTAATAGAAAAGGTTAGCTACATTTCTAACATTGGCTTGCCTAGCAAGTATGGTGTTAGGCGCCGTCACGATTCCGAGGGATGAGAATTTGGGTCGTGACAAGCCATGAATATTGTTGTTTGACATTAGCTTGACCTTTTTATAATTCACCAATATATGATTGTTTCTTCAATTTTGTGTTTAATTGCTTAATTGTTTGGTCAGCAATTAGGTTCTATATACTATCTATGTTATGCTTGGGAAAGCCGTGTATAGATTAGAGAAGAATTGAAAAGAGCGCGATCTTAACCCTTTAGGGGAGCGAATTTGTGGTTAGGATAGGAATATACCTAGTCATCGTGTTTAATTAAATATCGTAATCTTAATGCGTTCTAATAGATTAATTTCATAGGAATATAAGCGTTAATCTATTGAGAATAGGCGAGTAGTACTTCGGGAGAAGGCTATGAGTGCAATTATCGATTAATTAGCAACCATGAGTAAATTATATGAAAGGGAAAGTTAATTAGAACACAATATGAATGGTGAATCGATCACAATCCTGGAATACTTGTCTCTATTGAATACACAACAATCAACTCGTGACTTGATAATTTAGCTATTACTTAGAATCGTAGTATAATATAATCACATTATTGAACTTTGATTTTAGCTGGATTGAATAACAATTTTAGTGATTAGTGAATAGTTTATACACGTTTCTGTGAGTTCGACACTCAACTTATCATTATATTACTTGTACGACCACGTATACTTGCGTGTGTTTTGGGAGCATCAATATCATCAAATCAATTTAAATGAAATTTTTGTAGCGAACAATCAACTCTTGCAAAAAGGAGAAGGCACAAATAAAGCATTTTTCTAGAAGAATTATTCTGTAGTTATTTATTTAACGAGTTATGTATTATAGTCCGAATTAAATTTACTCAGAGAAGAATGGACGTCGGCTGGAAAAAGTTACGACGTCGCTTTTAATTTGTCATTATAACAAGTTCACTCGCCTAAGTCTTGGCAAATGAAAAGAATATAAAGGTAATAGAAAAAAAATTAAAATCTCTTTAATTCCCAACGAAGAAAACGAAACGACCCCAAAAAAGTCACTTTCACGTCGCTATTTCGTTGTACATTTCCCATATATGACTTCACTTCTTTCACAGCCTCATGACGTTGGTTTATCGACAATATTTTTCGTGTTTTCAAATGACTTTAATCCTTTTGATTCTTTTTTGTTCTTGGCAACATGGAAAATAAATTAATAAGATAATTTATTACAACTAGTTAGACAACATTGAAGGGTCATTTAGTTGAAAAACAAGTATTATTTCAGGATTAATTATTCCAGGATTGTTATCTCACCCTCACATAGAGATATAAAAATAATACTACAATCTCGAGATTAGTTATCTCGCAATTTTATCTCAACTAAATGTGGAATAAACTCATCTTAAATCTAATCACAGTATTAATTCCTTTATACCTAGTATAAAAAGAACCTTAGAGTATAAACGTGTTATAAACAATTAGACATGTTGGGGTCATGAAGGGAAAGAGATATACATCAATAGTCAATTATCTGGAACGAATTATTACTTGCGCTTTTCTTAATTAGTATTGGTAACGCATGTATGCCATGGGAAGCTCGGGCCAACTTATGTCTAAGTAGTTGCCTGAAAAAGGATTACTTAATCCAGACAGATTCTTCTAACTGCCTTTCAAATATAATCTCGAGAGACAAGACATGAAAGTACCGCACCATAATGGTGGCTTTGAATTAAAAAAGAAAAAACAGCATTGATATAAATAGTGTTAACATTGTTCATATAAATTAAAGTTATTTTGGATTATATATCTCATTGCATGATTTGCTGCGTAGATTCAAAATCAAAATAGAATAGTATCTCACTATTTATAGATAGTCAAAGAGAATAAAATAAGGAGAATATGTTATTTTCCTCATAAATTCTAAACTAAAAGAAAAATAAATATTCTACAAGTAATGTAGATCCTAAACTTAGAACTGAAAACAAATATATTATACCAAAATATTGCTAAACTAAAAAGAAAATAAATATTCTACGATAAGTTTAGGTTCTAAAGTAGAAGGAAAGTAATTATTATTAAGCATTTCAAATATAATTTAACAACTTTACTTTGTTGTTTAAGTTATTAAGTAATCCTTAGTTACTAAAGTTATTTGTAATTTTTTCTTAGTAATTTGCTCGTGTAACTAATTTTAGATTCCAAGTAAGTTCCTCCATTTTTCTTTGGCCTAACTTCGATTCAAAGTCTTCCTTATAACTTCTCATCACCTTCCTTTTCCTTCATATTAGCCTTTGGAATCTTTTACTTTTGCTACAGTATAAAGCACCTATGATATTGACACCAACATGGAATAATATTATCATCATTTTAAGCTAAATACAACATTAGAGTAACATTTTACAACATCAAATCATCTTTACCTATTATAATATGTAATCTATTTTATTTTTAATATTACAAATTCACAAATTTAAGCAGAGGTAAAGCCGAATTTTGAACTTTAAGGGATTTAAATTTTTGGATAACGATATTTGGTGTTAGTAATTGGATTATGAATTTAGTTTATTTACATCTATAGTGAATTCCTTAATACAAAGACAATCAAATCTCTTTATAATAGTCTCGTTTGTTCCGACATTGCTTCTATAGCGAAGTACAGTCATAGTGTCACGACTCAAATTCCACTATAGGCCGTGATGGCGCCTAACATCACCGTCAGGCAAGCCAACGGTGATTAACCAACTTAGTTACTCATTTTATTATCTTTAAAATCATAAATCTCATTAAATAAATAGAGTGAAACCTGGTACTCGTAGAACACCTGTGATTTTTAATTACCAATTTCCATATAAAGTATAAATTGCAAGATAAAATGATAATAATTATGTGACTACAATAATGAACATCCACTAGGAACTCCCAAAACCCGATGTCACAAGTGCATGAGCATCTACTAAGAAATATAATAAAATACAACATCTGTCTTGAATACAAGTTAGACATGAGAATGTAAGTAACTCTGATAGAGAGCATGTATGTTGTGGATCGTAACTTGGAATGCAACTCACCATAAAGTCTCTGCAATAGTCGCGCCTCTGCGCCCAAAAGACCACCATATATATATATATATATATATATATATATATATATATATATATATATATAGACACCTGCACAATAAGTGCAGAAGTGTAGCATGAGTACGTAAATCAACGCGTACACAGTAAGTATCTAGCCTAACCCCGGAGAAGTAGTGAGGAGAGGTTGACATTGACACTTACTAGTGGTCCAATATATCAAGTGAAATAGAAAGTAAACAAGTACGAGGCATGGTAAACGTAAATGAACAGTGTAAAAAGATATAGGTACATGATACGATCCTCCTCTGAACAATGAATACAAGCTCTCAGTTATCAGTCACCTCCTCAATCGGAGTATATATGTACAATGGTCCCCACCAGATAGATTGTTGTAACTCACATCAGAAAAAGCTCACGGATACGATGGCTTCTTGTCACATATTACGCATGACGTTGCCGAGGCGAGCGGCCAATCCCATAAGAGTATTTCATAAAGCTACCGAGGAGAATGATCCGATCCCATAATAATGTGTACATTGTCGACAGGTCAAACGGCACAACCATAGATGCATCGATTATACCGCTGAGGCGAACGACGCGCTCCCATAAGAGTAAGAGGCTTTAACGTGTCCTTGACCCCACTCACGAATATACGTGTGAGTTATGAAATTTAAGGAAAAATTTGAAATGAATACGCATAACGCGGGAGAAATTCGTAAGAGAAGCACAAATTATTCCGTGAATTATCAAGTAGCTCGTCGCATATCTACAATAGTGAGTTTATCACTCTATACAAGTCTAATCTCAAGTTGTAACGCAAAATAACGGAATTAGGCGAGCAAGGATAACTCAAATAGTACAATTATAGCATGGCGTGAGCCTAAGTCTACCCGGACCTAATCAGGAATTTTATCATACGCACGGACACACGTTGTCTCATACATGCGTAGCTCCCACAACATGTAGCAAATAAGAATATAACACCTACGGGGTAAATTTCCTCTCACAAGGTTAGACATGAGACTTACCTCGCTTTGAAGTTTCATAACTGACTCAAACGCCTCTCTAACACCCCAAACCAAATGCCCATCGATCCGAACTAGTCAAACAATCATGAAAACCAATAAAAAATATACTCCAACATCATAATTAATTAATTTATAACAATTCCTAATTCCGCTCGAAAACTCAACCAAGTCGACCCTCGGGTCCACATGCCTGGATTCCAAAATTTTTTGAAGATAAACTCTACCCATAATATTACGAACTCAAATATATGATTTATTCCCAATTCCGTGTCTTATTTCATGGTCAAATTACAAAAAAAAAAACAATTTCTAGGTTTCTTTTAAGTTCCCCAATTTCCATGAGTTTCCCTGTTAAATCCATATATAATCCAGATATTTAACTTGTAATATGTGGGAATCACTTACCTCGTGATACTCAATGAAAAGCCCCTCAAAATAGCTCCCTAAATTCGGCCAACCCAAGTGAAAAATGAGAGAAAAAGAGTCAAATCTCGTTCTTAAAACAATTATGCCCAACAATATTCCCGCACATGCGGAACAGTAGTTGCACCTGCCCCGTCGCTTGTGCGACCAAAACTCTGCTTCTGCGGAAAAGAACTGGAGCCCGCCCCTTCGCACCTGCTGAAACTGTCCCGCTCCTACGTTATCGCGGGAGCGACAAGCTCCCTCGCTTCTACGCTCCAAGAAGTCGCATCTGCGCCATCGCAAGTGTGGTCCAAATGTCGCTTCTGCGAATCTTCCCCACACACCCTTATCCCACTTCTGCCCGCTCCAGCGGCTTCACACTTGCACCCAAATTTCCGCAGGTGCGATCGCACCAGCACTTGGCCAAAACCAACATTTCCTTAATCCAAATTTAAATCCGTTTCAAATCTGAGGCCCCCGGGACCCCATCCAAATGTACCAATAGATCCCAAAACACGATACGAACTAGTCGAAGCCTCAAGTCACGCCCTACAACATCAAAACTACGAATCGACGATCGAAACCTTTCTTTAAACGTTCAAACTTCAAAATTTGCCGAGCGTGTCCGAATTATACTAAATCATCCCGGAATGACGCCAAACTTTGCGTGCAAGTTACAGATCACAATACGAACCAACATCAACGCTCGGAATTCCAAACATCATCGACAACACCAAAGTCCACTTCAAGTCAAACTTAGGAAATTTCTATAACTTTCAAAATGCAAACCTTCCATAATTAGCTCCGAAATGCTCCCGGGCGACCTGATACTCAACCCGAACATACGCCCAAGTCCGAAATCATCATACAAACCTATTTGAATCTTTAAATCCCGATTCTGAGGTGTTTACTCAAAAGTCAACTCTTCCAACTTAAAGCTTCCAAATTGAGAATATTTCCATCCGAAACAACTCAGACTTCCCGAAATTCAATTCCGACCACACATAAAAGTCATGATACATGGAGTGAAGCTCAACGCCTCAAACCGGAAAACGACGTGCTAGATTTCAAAACGACGGATCGGGTCGTTACACATAGAGAATAGGAGTATAAATTATACTTGCTCTGTTTCAATTTATGTGAACCTTTTTCTTTTTTAGTATGTGCCAAAAAGAACAACCCTTTTCCGTATTTGAAAATAATTTACCTTTATGCAATGATTTATAGGCACACAAAATATATGTGCTTTATTTTATACCACAAGTTCAAAATTCTTCTCTCATTTTTTAACTCCGTACCTAGTCAAATGTGTTCACATAATTGAACGAAGGGAGTAATATAAAATGAAAATTGGTTCCAAGAAAATTTGACCGTCATACTGAAATGATATTATAGAGAATGACTATTATAAAGAAGTTTGACTATAAAGGGTTTGCCTAATGCTATTCCTAACTTGCCCCTGATTCTTACACTCATAGTGTATATAACTTACACTTTATTATTATTTACTTTCCTTAATATTTGGGTACGCAAAATATATTCATGTTTCTATTTAAGTTATTGACTCCTCGTCAACCTTGCTGGGGTCTCGTCTCTTTATTCCAAACACTTTCTCTTTTTCTTCGTATGATTGTACGAAATTATTTTTCTAGGAAACCATTCTGATATTTCATTGGAGCTCTGCTCGTAAAAATTTATTTGTCATTTTCCTTACTCTGCTTTAGGAATGCAGCAGTAGTAGTAATGACTTAGTTGCATATAAAAGCACAGACCTGGAAATTTTTCCTAGCTAATAAACCCCAGAAGAAGAAAGACAAGGTAACAACTTTTTTCATTTCCTTCTATTTGTTCGTACATGTAACTTTGAGATGATGTTGTTTGTTTTGATGACTAGGGAACTAAGATGGAAACTACTACTCCTACAAAGAAGAAAACAGAGAAAACAGTTCCAGGGTTGGTAGATTTGGTGTTTTCTTGGTCTTTTGGGGACGTGCTGAACAGAGATCTTTACAAAAACAAGGTTTTGAACGATTGAATTTTTCATCTAGTTAATTTGCATGCCTAAAATGTATTTTTTTAACGAGACCGAGACCTAATAATAGTTGTTATAATGGGTTGACGAGACCCCAACTTGTTTGAGATTGAAGCGTAATAGTAGTAATAGTTATGGTAATGGTTTGTGATGAGAACCTAAAGATTAAAGGGCAGTTCGATGCACTAAGCTCTTGTTAGGATTTTGCCCTGAATTTCTAATTCTATTAAGACTCTTTTTTCTTGAAGGAATGAAAAAGAGATTTCTAAAAGGATTAAATCTCCTTAATATGTCTTATCCTTTTCTTGGAAGACAAGTTTTGCACATCTATAAATAAGGACCTCTACTTCTCACAAAAAAAAAGAATAACAATAGCATCCACAATGTAGTCATTAAAGAGTTTTGTTTGGGGGGAGATTTTTCTCTCGATAGTTTTTCTACTTTTATATTAGTTTTATCATATGTAAGATCAATTGATCAAACAATTATTATTATGCTTAGTTTAATATATTTTCTTTTGTCGTCATGATTTATCGTTCATCAAGTTTTGTATTGTTAGTTTCTGCATGCACCATGTTTTTTCGACCCCAACAGCTCTTGCTATGCACGGGGAAGGGTCGGACGACTACTAGTAGATATGTTTTGGCGATATGATAGGGAACAAATTAGCATTTCAAATTTGTAATATTAATGAAATGAAGATGCAGCCTTATCTTCCTTTTCCATTTATGTTAGATCAAATATTTATTTCCATCTTGAAATATTTTAGTATTTTCAAGTTATGTGTCCTAACTTCAACTCCAATGTGTTAGGTTAAAGAAATTCCACAGACATTCTTGTCAACTGATCATTACATGAAGTCATTCATTACTCCACTTGTTGAAGAAACACACGCGGATTTGCTCTCAAACCTGTTCACAGTTTCACGAGCCCCGGCTCTTGAGGTTCTTGATGTTAAAATATCAAAAGATTTTAAGCCTCCCAAAGGTTTATATTACAATATCTTGTTGAAAAGAGCTACAGAGGGAGAGAACACCGAGTCGAAAACTGAATCAAAATATGAACCTGAAGTTGGTGATCTTATTGCACTAACAGATGTGAAACCAAAAAGAATTGAGGATTTGAACAGGCCTAAGAGATCTTATCTCATTGCCATAGTTCAAGGAATGAAAGACGAAGGTTCGGATAGGGTACCTATCCTCTCTTCGCAGCCTATTTCGTTTAAGAAACCAGACAGGGCAAAGGGTGAACAAGGAGACAAGCTTTTTATTGTGTATCTTTCTAATTTGACAACAAATATTCGAATATGGAAAGCTTTGAACTCAGATAAAGAAAATGCAAACCTGAAGATCATTAAAACTGTACTGACAAGTGATCCAAATATTGTAAGTAAACCTCTTCTTTCCCTCTTGAACTCTGTCCATTACAGTAGTAGAGTTTTGTGACAAAGTATTTTTTCTTATGTTGCTCGTACTCTCAGAAAATGTGTCCGGATACGTGCCGGATCCTCCAAAAGTAGTGCACTTTTGAAGGATCCGACACGGATGCGGTTACATTTTG
Source organism: Nicotiana undulata (assembly GCA_005239495.1). Lineage (NCBI taxonomy): Eukaryota > Viridiplantae > Streptophyta > Magnoliopsida > Solanales > Solanaceae > Nicotiana > Nicotiana undulata. Next base: position 60,625 of record ML265052.1, on the reverse strand, counting down.
GAGAGTCCACGCAACATAGATTTTTTTGACTTTACTGTTATAGTGATTATACGTGAAATTAAACCGTTAATCTAGCTTCCAATATTGAGGTCTAGTGTATTTCAATCGTTTGCAGGGTGAAGTAGACTGCTCCCTTTGTTCCTTTAGAGAAACTAAAACTAATGCTATATCAAATTCAAGGGCCATTATTCAGTCCTTTAAGCTAGATAATGCTCAACAAAAGGCTGTTATAAGTTGTGTTGAAACAAGAGAATGTGATCACAGGAACACAGTTAAGTTAATTTGGGGTCCTCCGGGAACTGGAAAAACTAAAACAGTTGCCTCCTTACTCTATGTTCTGTTAAAAATAAGATGCAGAACTCTGACTTGTGCTCCTACGAACATTGCTGTTTTGGGAGTTACAAAGAGGCTGATGCAACACGTACAGGACGGTCAGGAGTATGATACATATGGTTTAGGAGACATAGTTTTATTTGGTAATGGGGAAAGAATGAAGATCGATGATCATGAAGATCTGTTTGATGTGTTTCTTAGTAACCGTGTTGATGCTCTTGTTAGCTGTTTGTCTCCGAATAATGGGTGGAAAGTTGGTATACAATCCATGATATGTTTGCTCGAGGATCCTGAAGAGCAATACCGTAAGTACTTAGAAAAACAAAACGATAAGGAGCATGACACTGATGATAATCAAGACACAGATGATGAGGAAGAGGAAGAAAAAGGAAGCAGTACTAGTGAAGATTCTAGTTTGAGTGAAAAAGATCGCAAAATCAATGATCAAGGAGTAGACAAAAATAGGAAGAGTAAATTGTGGAAGAAATTTGTCCTTGAAACATTAAAAGAGAACAAGAAGAATGATAAACAAAGTTCTCAAAGGAGGAACAACTTGAGAGCAGATGACGAAGCGAACAAGGTCAAGAATGAAGGGGAGGCAAGCAATAAAGAAACCAGTGTTTGGACATATGAGGAGTTTGTTATCAAAAGATTCAAATGGATACAGAACCAGTTAATATTTTGTCTGACGAGCTTGTATACGCATCTACCTACTTCTTTCATTCCACTAGAAGTAGCTAAGGAAATGATCAGACTACTTGAGAAGCTTCAAACTCTTGGAACATTGTTTGCTGCTGCGGAAACATCAGAAGGGTTAAGAAAAATTTCACACAGAATTGTTACAAGGAATAAGGCGAGACGTTTTGTTAATTTGTATGCAACCAAAACAGAATGCCTTAAAGTATTGAAGTTTCTTAGTGATAGTATCTCTCTTCCCAATTTAATCGATGACTACCAAATTCGAAGTTTTTGTCTAAAAGGTGCATGCTTGATTTTCTGCACTGCTTCTAGCTCATCGAAATTGCACACAGAAGGAATGACACCACTTGAGATGGTGGTAATTGATGAAGCTGCTCAGCTGAAAGAATGTGAATCGACTATTCCTTTACAACTCCCAGGTCTGCGCCATGCTATACTCGTCGGAGATGAGAAACAATTGCCAGCTATGGTTCAGAGCAAGGTTATCGGTTAATCTTTTCACAGCTTGTTTTTAAAATTACTGTGCTGCTTTTATGTCATTGACAACTAGTATCTGTTATATACAGATCTGTGAGAAGGCTGACTTCGGCAGGAGCTTATTTAAGAGGCTGGTAATCTTAGGACACACAAAACACCTTCTCAATGTTCAATATAGGATGCATCCAAAAATAAGTTTGTTCCCAAATAGAGAGTTTTATCAGAAGAAAATTATGGATGGTCCTAATGTGAAAGCAGCAGTATATGAGAAGAGATTTCTTGAAGGAGATATTTTTGGCTCCTATTCATTTATTAATGTAAGTAGCGGAAACGAGGAGATTGATGACAAGCACAGCACGAGAAATATGGCAGAAGCTTTCGTTGTAGCTGAGATAGTTGCCAACCTTCATAAGGGTAATACACTTTATCTTTCATGTACCTAATCTCTGGTTGTCTATTGTATCTTTGTTTGCATGGAAATTGATTTGGCAAACCTGATATTATTACCTGAATTACAGAATCTGTCTCTTCGAAACAAAATGTCCGTGTTGGCTGCATATCTCCTTACAAGGCTCAAGTTTTTGCTATTCAACAAATTCTTGGCAAGAAATATAGCACAGATGTTAACAGTGACTTCTCAGTGAATGTTCGTTCTGTTGATGGTTTTCAAGGGGGTGAAGAAGATGTTATAATTATCTCCACTGTTCGTTGTAATGGAAGCGGATCAGTTGGTTTCCTTTCTAATCTTCAGAGAGCAAACGTAGCACTGACTCGAGCAAGGTGCTAATGTGCTAGACAACATTACTTCATCTCGAGATGTTTGTAGATCAAGGATGGTTCGAATTGGCTACTCTTATTTATTGTTGTCTTTCAATGGCCTTCTTATGCAGGTATTGTCTTTGGATATTGGGGAACGGCGCAACTTTGCTTAACAGTGGCTCCATTTGGAGAAACTTAGTCATTGACGCCAAGGCTAGACGTTGCTACTTTGATGTCAATGACGATAAAAGATTGAATCATGCAATTTCAAATGCAACCATTGAGCTTGGCCAATTAGAAACATTACTTAGAACGGATTCCCCTATATTCGAAGCAGCCAAGTGGAAGGTATGCTGCTTCGCGTTCATTTGGCTTATGATGAAATTTAAGGTTTGTCATTACTAACACGAAGGGGAGCCTTGGCGTAACTGGTGTCTGGTAAAGTTGTTGCCAAGCGACCAGGAGGTTACAGGTTCGAGTCGAAAACAGGTTCAAAATGGAGAGCTAACAGGTTGTTTTTCTGTTACAAAATGACAGGTTTTATTTAGTGAAGATTTCTCAAAATCCATGGCCAGAATTAAGGATGTGGAGATTAGTAAAGAAGTGATTTCCCTTTTGGTGAAGCTTTCAAATGGCTGGCGTAAATCAGAAAACAACAGAATTATCAATAACAAGGGTGGGAATTCTTCTGTATTGTTGGAGGTGTATAGTGTCAAGTACCTAAAATTGATTTGGACCATAGATATTTCGGAGCAGAATTCTACATATTTTCAAGTGTTGAAGATTTGGGACATTTTACCAGGCTATCATATACCAAAGTTGTCAAAGCACCTTGACATCCATTTTGGTAATTATACAGTGGATTTGATGAATCGTTGCAAATCCAAGCGTGCTGAACGGTACATAATTTCATAATCTCTGTACATTAACAGTGTAAAAGAATTTCAACATTATCAGGTAATGTAAAAGATAACTCTTAAGTAACCGATACTATTGACAGGAACTAGTTAGCTAGAAAATAAGGCATGCAACCTGCTACAACGCTCAAAAGTAATGCTAATAGTGTAAAATTTCTTTACACTTCCATTGTATTATAAGTTAAATCCGTATAAAAAATATACACCTTTTAGGATATAGAAATATACATCCGGATCTAAATTGCTGTTTTTTTAGGATAAATGAAAACCATTGAAATGGTAACTTTACAAGTCTTCTTGTTCTGTAGCGACTTAATACTTCCAATGACTTGGCCAATTGATGGAAATGCTGTCTCAAGAACTAGCTCAGCTCATGGTGATCGAGACGAGAACTTGGCACGTCAACTGGCAGCTATGAGTTTGAGGGATAAACCAGGATCTTCAAGAAGTTCCAAGTAAGCGTTGGTTATACATTTAGAAAGTCTAAATCACACTCCTAGAGGTGCGGCCCTTTCCAGGACCCTGCGTAAATACAGGATGCTTAGTGCACCCGGCTGCCTTTTTAGTCTATAAGGGAAATAATGCATGAAAAATACAAAACAGAAGTTTGTGCTGTAGCCTATGTGCTTGTTTTTCTGTTGATGACTTGTGTTGCTACCAAAGAAATACAACTTTTTTGGGTATCAGATCAATATAGTTACTAACTCTACTAATTTTTACCAGTAATTTTCAGAATTCCAAGATGAAGAAACCAGGAATGTTACGTGAAGTAAAACCAAACCTACTCGCTGAAGATTTTATGGAACGGTTTATGCGCAACAAGTCCAAATAGGAGAATTGCACAAGAGAGGTCAAATACGAAACAGGATACAATGGAATAGAGATCGATCTTATTATTCAGATCTTATTACAACAAACTTATGAACATTAAATACTGTTTTTGGCAGTTTATATCATGTCATTTACTGCAACACTGATGCCTCTTGAATCGGCGCATTTTGTTGTTAAGTTTGATCCTTAAGTGTTTCATTGATGTTTTACAGCTACAGCCTGTACAGAATACAGATACTATTAATGGTTACATTGTTGAAGTTATTCAGTGGAACAATGGTTTATATATATGCTTTGAAACCTTCTTATTTGTTAGAAAATTTATTTGTGTATTCATAACCATATGTCCCATGTTCACAATCCAAAATTTAGACCCTATGGATTCTAAGTGTGAAATGTAAATTTAACTTGAACTATACTTTTCTTTCACACATATTAAAAGGGTTCTACCTCGTATCACTAGGTTCTGCTGAATCTGCAAACCCGTTGTATTATATCCCCCACTATCCACATTGGCCAAAAGGCTGATATTAGCTTTTGAGTAGTTGATTTGTGCCCTCTTCCTTTTCTTCTGGCTCATTCTAATCTCCATGTTTTCATGATACAGTAGCAGATGTGGATTATTGAGTAGTGCTCGTGTACTTGTTGACACCAGATTTTGGGTTGATTGTAGTAGCATTTTCACTTTAATCTCATATAATTTATGGTATTCTTCCGCTGTTGAGTTATTAGAATATGTTATTTTATTTTCATTATTAATCATGTGATTGTTGACTTACTTAGAGGGTTGGGTTAGATGCCATCACGGCACTAGAATTGTGCGGTCCGCACTCCAAGTGTTTTCACCGTGTTTTTGTCCTTGTCAAATTTTGACTCCTTTTTGAGTTGATTTTCACTATCTATAGAGCTAGAGGTAACCACTTATTTCCTCTATATTTTTTTAATGAAATCTTTCTTTTATCCAACTAGCTGTAAAATTGTAGATATACTTGGAGAAATAGGATTACATAATTTGAACAATCAGTAAAAATACTTCTCTTTCACTTACCTTATACTGTGGGCAAAGTGAAGAAAATGGTTTAATACATCATTATAATCATTTTGAGATTAACTAGATTTATTATAAGTGATTTTTGATGCAATAATATTTGGATCAGGAATAAGGCGCTGGCAGCAAATATTATGAATTAACGGAAAATTAACTCAGAGAAATTAAAGGAATCGAAACAGTGATTTTACTAATTCGTTGTTAGATCAGTTGTACAAAGCCTCTTATGTGTCCAGAATGAGAGATTAGGAGTCCAAATAAAATCTTTTTAAAAGCCTTTATGATTGAAGAAGGAAAGTTATGGGCGACAAAGTTTCTATTTTTTTTCCGCCTAAAAGGTTTGCACAGGCTCACCGGACCAATGGATTAGAGCACTGGGCCACTTACTGGTATTTCATAATTGGCAGACCACAGTCACTTTTTACTTTGACACTTTATCTTGACTATGTTTCACCCGAACCCTATAATAAAGTTACTATTGTGCCACTTAGATACAAAAAACACACGGGGCACCTTGCGTGGGAATCACATATGTTTAGCGCGCGAGGGCTTTAAAAAAAGTTTACATGGACTATTCCAACGGTAATAAACTAAGCCCACATTATGTTTTATTCTTTTTAACCCCTTCCTCCATTGTTATCTTCTCCTAAGCCCTAATTTCTCTCCATTTCAATTGAGCTAAATATTCATCAAAAACTGAAAGTCGGAGTTTTTTTTTTCAATTCGAAGAACTCCATCCTCCTTAGTCGAATTTTTTACGTAATCTTTCCTGCTACATCTCTTAATTTCTGTTGGAACAATGTCTCAAAATACCGAAATTGTTGAATGGTGTCGATGTGGTCGTCCATGGGAACTGAAAATTTCATGGAGTGCTGCTAACCCAGGAAGAAGGTACTTTGTATGCAAAATTGGCAAAGTAAGCCTATTTTTCAATAAATTCTTTATATGATTTTTTGCCATTGATTTATATCAGTTTTTTTCTTTTGAAGGACAACGGGGGATGTAAATATTTTAGATGGTTTGAGGACGAGTTTCCTGAGCAAGCGAATAGAGTTATATGAGGTTTGTTGAAGAGAGTGAAGGCATTTGATCAAGAGAGAGATCGAGTAAAAAAATGGAGGAACACAATAATGTTTGTTGTTGTTGTGGCGTTAATGATATGGCTTTATTCATGTTCTTGCTCCTGTGGATTGACTGGAACTTGTTGATGACTGAACTAAGTTTATGGGAAAATGCAGTTATATTTTAGGCGAGTTAACTGTTTCTCTACTTTTGTTCATTGTTGTTGTACTTGGAATTGTAGAGATCATATTTTCTGTAATTGGTACTCCAAAATCAATGCAATGTATCTTTGTTTCTGCCTTTAAAAATATTTTCGGCCTTACTTCATTGCAAAAACTACTAAAATTGGTGCTGCAAATCATATAAAGAAGTAACGTTAGAATTCATTGCAAAATCTACTATTGCATAATCATCCACTGATTTAAGCTTTAATTAAACTTTATACTCTATTGCATAATCAGTCACTGCCTTTCTAAATTCTCCAACATTCTTAAATATCATGCCCAACTCAAAAATTACCACTTCACTGTCAGTGCGATATAACCTTTATGTTCTTTCTTCTACTTTGAAGGTCAACCCCAGGCTGAAAATCTACCTATACCTCTTCATCAATATCATCACTGCCACAATCAGAACTGTCAATGAACTCCTCATCACCTCCTAAGTTGCCAACATATTTTCCTTTTTTGTTAATTCCTATATCTTCAATTCCAGTTTCTCCTACAGGCACACTAACAGTTTCAAGTTGTTTCTTCCTTCTGGTAGCATTCTTTTTAGTTCTTCTCTTATTTCTTAAGGTCCTAACCACTTCATCAACTTCACTATCATCCTCATCAGGAAGTTCTTCAAGATCTGACTCACTACTAGCTACGTCTTCTTCATTAGCCCATTCTCCACCATTCAGGTTCTCTACACTAGCAACTTCCTCTTCTAAATTAACACCACTAGCAACAACCCATTCCTCACCAATTACAGTCTCAAACTCTTCAAGTTGAGGCTGTCTACTTGGTTGTGGTCCATTTATACTGTCTACACCATCTTCTGTTGTTGCCCTAGTTGAATTATTAATTGTGTTGTTACTTTCTTGAACAACCTCTGGCCAATATAAATACCCAATTAGGACCACACTATCAGGAATTATCTCAACAACATGTGAAATGTATAAGTCTAAAATACACTCCTTACAGTAACAAGCAATATTATATAGTTGTTCATCATTTTCAATCAAGACAAATTCCTTTGAATTAGGGTTAAAGATATAAAATCCCCCAATAGTTGCATAACCCAACGCCCTTGAGTAATATTGAAGTTCAAACAAGGAGAAATGGTCTTTGTCAATAGAAAACTCATTTACCTCTATATTAGTGACATATTTCGCACTTGGAGATTCGATAAAGATTCCACCATGGTGAAAGCGAACAAGAATGTATTCGTCCACTGACATGATTTTAACCTAAAGTGAACAAAAAAAAAAGCAACACGTGAGAACAATCAGCAAGATTCGACAAAAAGAAATGAAAAAAACCTATGTTTGTATGTAACGACCCAGCCGGTTATTTTTCGTATTAGGATCCCGTTCCTTTAAATGAAACCTTCCATAGCGGCTATTCGTGCTTTATGACTTGCGGGAGCGGGTGGCTCATGATTTGGGGATGGTTTGGGTGATTTAGGAACACTTGGTTCCTTAAGGTTGGCCTATTTGGCCAAGTTTGACTTCGGTCAATATTTTGAGCAAACGACCTTGGAATCGAGTTCTGACAGCTCCAGTAGCTCCGTATGATGATTTCTGACTTGGGCGTGTGTTCGGCTCGGGTTTTCAATGACCCGGGAGCATTTCGGCGCCCGAAATGGAAATCAGGATTTCGTTATATTTGAAATTTGGCTTGGGACGTGATTTTATACTATCGAGGTCCGAACGGAATTCCGGAACCGGGAATAGTTCCGTATAGTCATTTATGACTTGTCTGCAAAATTTGAAGTCATTCCGAGTAGTATAGACCCGTTCGGCGCAATGAAGTGAATTCTAGAATTTCTTAAGTTCTTAAGTTGATTCAATTTGGTTTTGGGGTTGAATTTTGAGTTTCGTTGTTGTTTTTCATGTTCCGGAAGTTTGAGCGAGTCCGTATCATGAATACAGACTTGTTGGTGTCTTTGAACGGGGTTCCGAGGGGCTCGGGTGAGTTTCGGACCCCTCGGAGTTAATTCCAAAACACCAGAATTTTTTGTATCTGGTTTCCTTCTTCTCGTTCGCGGGAGGGTGGCCGCGTTCGCGAAGAAGGAATTGGACAGGGGCTACCGATGCTCTACGCATTCGCGTTCCCCATCCCGCGTTCGCGATGGGTTGGGCCTCCTGGCCTTCGCGTTCGCACCCCTCCATCCGCGTTCGCGAAGATCTAGCCCAACTAGCCTTCGCGTTCGCGGGCCCTCCGTTGCGTTCACATAGGGTCCAGCCAATTGGGCCGGCCCAACTGTCTTTTATCTTCGCGTTCGCGACCCCTCCCTCGCGTTCGCGTAGAAGGCCCTGTGGGCCTGGCCAATTTAAAGCATCGCGAACGCACTGCCCAGGGCGCGTTCGCATAGAGTAAATCCCTGGGCAGTGTATTTTTATAGCGGGTTTAGTTCATTTTCCTCCATTCCCACCTTCTTCCTTGAGCTTTTGGAGACATTTCAAGAGAGATATTCCACCATTGTTGTCAAGGTAAGTAAAACTTCATAATTTTCTAGCTTTAACATCAATTCCTAGTTATATCCCCCTTCTAAATCCTAAAATTTATGAAATTGGGTAGTAATTTAAGGATTTTGGGAATCTTATGAATTATCCATTTTAGCCATGAATTATAGCAAGAACTTGCATAATTATTCTCCTTAGACTCCAGGCAATTGATTCCTTCAAGAATTTTCGAAATCCGAACGTGTGGTCCCGGGGTCGAAATTTCGAAAACTGTCAAGAATGCTTAATTTTGGGATTTCTTGTTAATTCTCCTTCTTGAACTGAAATTGATTCAATTATACCATGTTTGTCTAGTTACGAGCCGTCGAGAGTAGATTTCGGAGATTCGGGCGCATCCTTATCCGAGGGGTGATATCGTAACGGGGTGAGTCTCCTTTCTAACCTTGTAAGAGGGAATTGTCCCCATAGGTATTCTATGTGTTGTATGTTTGTGTTTGGGGGCTATGTGCGTACCACGTGACGAGAGTCCGTACGTAGCGACTACTATTGTCACGTCCGGGTAGCTTAGGACCACAACATGCCATGTATTCTGCCTTAAATGAACTATATGCTTAGATTCATGCTTTTATATATGTTACTGTTTCCCTGAGCTTTCATTTACTTAAACAATTGGAAAGGATTGTGGTGAAATAAACTTTACATTCTGTGTGCGCATGTTGTCGCTTCGTAATTTACATCCCGCGAGCGATATGTAATTTCCTTCACTCTTATGGGAGCGGGCCGTACGCCACGACGGATTTATAGTGCACTCTTGGTACGGGCCGGTCGATCCCCGGCAGTGCACCGAGATTTAATTAAGAATGCACTTTTGGTACGGGCCGGTCAATCCCCGGCAGTGCATGGACGAAGTTACACTATGATATGATATGATTACATTGATAGACGCACTCTTGGTACGGGTCGGCCGATCCCCGGCAGTGCGTAGGCACGATTATTGTTAAGCATGCACTCTTGGTACGGGTCGGTCGATCCCCGGCAGTGCATAGCTATTCTTCCTCATGACTCCGACCGGTTGTCTTACTCCTGTGTGCGCATGTCTGTTTGGTACTGTTTTTCTAGATTTGTTATTTGACAGATTTTTGGGAAGAGGGACAGGTAAGTTGTTATGGCTTTCAATATTTATTTGGAAACTCTGTGTTCTCTTTGCAATTGTGGTGCACTGTTTACATGTCTACTGCTTTCCTTATATCCTGTTTATACTATCACTGTTGGACCTTAGTGAGTATCGAGTCGACCTCTCGTCACTACTTCTTCGAGATTAGACGGGATACTCACTGGGTACGTATTTATTTATGTACTCATGCTTTACTTTCTACTCTTCTGTACTTGACTGTACATGTCCGGAGGCTGGTATACCTGATTATCAGGTCGGTGCTAGGTATTGATCGCGTGACTATACTTCACGGTGAGCGGCTCTTCCTGTCGACTTTCTGGCAGCACCCTGGAGTTTCTTTTGTCATATTCTCTGTCTATTTCATTCAGATTGAGGCTCTGTATATATTTTATACATTGTACATTCAGTAGTTGCCTGTGACACTCGTGACACTAGTTCCTGGCACACACGTAGTTTTTTTTTTGGGTTTGGACTGTGTATTTATATATGTGCTTCGGTTTGGACCTGTGCCTTTATATTTTCATGATTTTAATGTCGTATCATGCTAGCATTATGTTAATTGTTTAAAATTGGTAATTTCTGACATGTTTAGATCAGACGGGCAAGGGGATAACATCTAGTGTCTTCTATATTGGCTTGCCTAACCCCGTTGTTGGGCGTCATCGCGACCCGAATTAGTATTTGGGTCGTGACATTGTATCTACAATTCCCAAAAATACCATTATTAACAAAAAAACCCTAATAAATAACTAAAATCTCCATAAAAGATTAACTCGACACATACCAGCAAAAGAGTAATTTGTTCTCTTCCTTGACCTTCTTGTTGATGGAGCAATCGATTTTGAAAGGAGAAGATGATAGTTGGAGACGATGGAAACGGTAAATGAGGTAGGTTTTTTACTCAGGGCGGTAAAGATTAAAGGTAATTAAATGGGTTGGGTATTTTAATTTTTAACCCGATCAGTTTGAGTTGGATTTACCCGATACACATGGATCTTACGTGGACAATAATTCCACATGGAAGAAATGTATTCGTGGACTAAGACTCCGTTCTAGGCTTGAATTGGCCAAAGTTAGAAATTTGACGATTTTGGTCGATAGTGGAAAATTAGGTATCGGGGTCGGAATGGAATTCCGGAAGTTGGAGTAGGTTCGTAGTATCATTTTTTATGTGTGTGCAAAATTTGAGGTCATTCGGACGTGGTTTGGTAGGTTTCAACGTCGTCATCGAATTTTGGAAGTTTAGAAGTTCTTAGGCTTGAATCCGAGGTTGATTTGGTGTTTTGGTGTTGTCTTGAGTGTTCTTGAGGTTCGAGTAAGTTAGAGTAGTGATATATGACTTTTTTGAATTATTGGTTGAGTTCTCGAGGGCCTCGAGTGAGTTTCGGATAGGTTTGGGTTGTGTTGTGCTCGTTTTTCTTATGTTTCGACGTCGTTTCCTCAAGCATCAATGATATCATATTGAACAAATGAGCTCCGATTTCTTTTTCGATTGAAGCATTAGATCCGTATCGTAATTACAGATTCGTAGCAAAAAGAATCATTGAATTTGGACATCGGATGTGGATTTTATGGTCATTTTATTAAGGTTGCCAGATTTTTCAAGTTAATTACGAAATTGTCACTGACGACGTATTAAAAATCTGCACTATTTGAAAATATTAAAACCTACATATATCCTTCATTATAATGTCAAATTGAGTGATTCAAAAGCCTAAATTGACTAAAATTTTACAAGGAATCCATTGAAAGTATAAAACGCGAGTTTCAGGATTATTTGACACGAGAATCGAGGCAGAATAGCTGGAGAAAAATATACAAAATAAGGGTTTGTTCTTTCGGCCATATTTTGAGTTGGGGAGCTCGTATTTGGGAGATTTTCACAATAGTGATTGGGGTAAGTGTTCTCTACTCGATTTGGTTATATTTCATGAATCCATCTTCGTTTTTGGGATTTGATTGATGATTTCAAAGTGAAATTGAGGGAGTTAGGGCTTGAGTTTTGGAGAGTTTTAAATAGGGATTTGAGGGACCAAACAGAGTTCGATTTTGATAAATTTTATATGGTTAGACTCGGTAGAGAACGGGGGTTTTGATTCTGCCATTTTGGACAAATTTCGAGATGTGATCCCGGAGGTCGGATTTTGGCCGATTTCGAATTTTTGGTATATTTTATAGTTTTATTGTGAAATTTGATTCGTTAGCCTATGTTGATGGTATTAATCTGATTATGATTAGATTCGAGTGGCTTAGAGCAAGACTCTAAAGGAAAAGCTATAATTGAGCAGTGAGTGACCTGCGAATTTGAGGTAAATGCTTGGTTTAACCTTGACTTGAGGGAATATGAATCCCCAACTAAATTGTTATGTGAAAATGCATGTGAGTGGTGTATAGGTGAGGTGACGAGTATCTATGCACCACCAAAGTGTCTTCCTACATGATCCCTTCACCGTTTCCAATTTAATTGCTTCATATTTTAAATTGATTCATGTTTATTGTTGTTTCTATAATTTCTTGGCTCGTTATATTGTTGTAAGTCTTGTTGCAATCAATTTCGGGAAAGTATTAGTTGTCTTCCTTGGTTTCATCGTGGTACATAAAGATTGAATGGATTGACACTGTTTTACGAGATGTAAATATATATATATATATATATATATATATATATATATATATATATATATGATTGTGATAAGGGTGGACAGGAAAAATATAAATATATATGGCTGTGATAAAGGTGGACAGGGGAAATATATATATGGATGTGATAAGGGTGGACAGGGAAAATATAAATATATATGACTGTGATAAGGGTGGACAGGGGAGATATATATATGACTGTGATAAGGGTGGACAGGGAAAATATAAATATATATGACTGTGATAAGGGTGGACAGGGAAAATATAAATATATATGACTGTGATAAGGGTGGACAGGGGAGATATATATATGACTGTGATAAGGGTGGACAAGAAAAATATATATATGACTGTGATAAGGGTGGACAGGGAAAATATAAATATATATGACTGTAATAATGTGATAAGGGTGGACATGAGAAATATATATATGACTGTGATAAGGGTGGACATGGGAAATATAGATGACTGTGATAAGGGTGGACAGGGAAAATATAAATATATATGACTGTGATAAGGGTGGACAGGAAAAATATAAATATATGACTGTGATAAGGGAGGATATTTGTATTTTACTGAATTTCAATGATATTTTACTGGTTCTGAAACTCAAGAATTTGAAGCTTACATATTTGAAAAATTACTGTTTTACTCTATTATCTTTCGTATTCCGTACTTACTGCTATGGAAATTCGTTGGAAATTTATGTGAGATATTTGTTACAACTAAGGCCTGGAATAAGTGACTGAGTTATTTTTTTTATTGTTGCAGTTATCTTTATTATTTGTATATAATTGTTTTATTGTTTTATTTTTTATATATATATATATATATATTGTCACATGATGCGTTATAATGGCCCGCCTTAGCCTCGTCACTACTTCGTCGAGGTTAGGGTCGACACTTACTCAGTACATGTGATCGGTTGTACTGATACTACACTCTGCACACTTTTGTGCAGATCCAGGTACCGACCAACATTAGAAATTTTTAGTAGCAGATATCCATCATTCGGAAACATGAGGTATATCCGCCGGCGTTCGCAGATCCCTAGAGTCTTCTCTTAGTTCATAGAGATTGTTTTATTTTTCTCAAAACAGATATATATTATTTTCTTTCAGCCCATTATTTGTAGTATTCTTAGAAGTTCGTGAATTGTGACACCAGACCCTGGGGTAGTCCTAGAGTTATATATATTTAGTTCGTGACTCGGGTTACTTATTTATTTGATTAATATTTTAGTTATGAAGTTATTCGCTGGGAAATCATTAGATTTAATTTACTTTAAAATTATTTTATTGTGTTTAAGTAAATAATCAAAGAAAAATAGCTAATCGAATTCTAACATTGATTTGCCTAGCAAGTGTGGTGTTATGCGCCATCACGATCCCTAAGGTTGGGAATTTGGATCGTGACAATTCGTCGGCTATTTAGCAACACTTATATACACGCGCTTGACTTATAGTGGCCCGTGTATTTTTTGAGTCTAAGTGGCACAGTACTAACCTTGTTATGGGGTTCGGGTGGAACATTCAAGAAAAAATGTCAAAGTTAAAAGTGACGACAAATTTAATGGTCTGCCGATGTATTCTGTTTTCATAATTAGAATGTGGAATATTTTTATTATAGTAATGAAAATGCCAAAGATGGCTTGCATAACTTACCTTACCCATACAAGTGTACCTTTTGCCCAAAATAACTAATTGTAAAGGCTAGCATAAGCTAGTCTTATTTGTACTAAAAGTTGCTGATTCCGAGGAGCCATTGTTCATTATTGACTCATATCATCATCACGTCGCTAAAAGCAAGTTTTGCATCCAAATTGCCGGTTGTGGGAGTAAAAGAACTGGAGAACAATGATGATTTTGTCTCTTAGCAATGCTATAAAAGAGACTTTGCATAGTACATACTCCTATAATTTGCCAAAACATAGAGTTTCGGGATGAATCTAATTATGAGAAGGGTATAATTATCAGGGGCGATGTAGATATTAGGATTACACCAAGCCATCTGCCTTGCTGTGATGGTAGCATCCCTCGTTCACTAGCAAAGCGAAAAATGAAACACGAGTTTTGTTGATGTGAGAAACGTTATTGGTTGTTCAATGATACACAAATTGATGAAGTTGCCCATGACGCTCATATTCAACTCTTTAAGCATTGTTGTGAAAACTTTTTTCAGTGTAAACATGTTAATAGTAGCCACCAGCATGATCACTCTGGCTCAAAGAGTTGTATTGCTTTGTACAAGGTATGTTCTAAATTTATTGCATGTGCATAAGCTAACATGTTGGTAGCAACGGATGGCATAAATGATAATAATGTAGACCTTCTCTCTCTCTCTCTGTTGAGACAAAAGATATAACTTGAGTATAGAAGCAACTTAGACTATTTATGTATTAGCATAATAGTGTATTAGTTTGTTAATAACACATATGATTGGTTAGTAAGGTGGTTAGTGTAGTTAGTGAAGTCTTGTATATATACATATGGTACAAGTAATAAAAAGTTGGGCATTCATTTCCTTTCTTCATGGTAACATTCACCTTCACGCTCCTCCTCTCTTCTCTCTTCTTCCTCGTTAGTTAGGGTTTCCTTCTCTCTTCGATCCTCCATTTCAGCATGGTATCAGAGCTCGAGCTCTGAATCGAAACTCACAAATCGATCCTCTGTCTTCCTCTACTAGCCTTCTTCTCTGCAGTCTCAAACAATTGAGATCTCATTTTTTTTTAATTTGAGACCCAAAAGTACTCAATAATGGTGATTGATGATTTGGATCATGAAAATGCAACTGTCACAGTTGAAAAGGCATCGCATGCATCCTCCGATGATGAATTTGAGGAAGGTGTTACATTTGCAGTTACTCATCCTCTATACCTAGCTCCGGGCGACACAAGAGGAATCTCATTGATTTTATTTCAACTAACTGGCACTGATATTTACTCATTGTGTTATCGATCTGTGCGGATTGTATTGCTTGACCGTAATAAGCTAGGTATTGTTAATGACAGGTGTCCAAAAGAGAGATTTCGTGAGAAGTATTGGTATCAATGGGAACGATGCAATGCAATTGTGTTATCATGGCTGATGAACTCGGTTGCACCAGCCTTAATCGGTGTTATTGCTTACGCCACTAATGCATAGAAGGTGTGGATGGATTTACAAGAGCGGTTTGACAAAGTGAATGATACTCGTTGCTACAATTTGCACAAGGAAATTGATACTCTAAGTCAAGGTACTTCCTCTATCTCTGTCTATTATGCGAAACTTAAGGATTTATGGGATGAATCTGAGTCTGTTATACCCATTCATGACCGTGATTGTGTTAAGAAAGGAGTTTATTGTACATCTACGAAAGTAAAAGGTGTATCAATTCCTAATGGGTATGAATGATTCTTACTCTCAAGCTCGTAGTCAAATACTTATGATGAAGCCACTTCCTTCAGTAAATCAAGCATACGCCATGCTTATGAGTGATGAAAGCCAAAGAGTTGTAGTTGCCTCTGCTGGCATTTTAGAATACGTATTGTAAATGCATCACATTCTTATGACTCAACTTCACTATATAGTGCCAAACCTATTTTCAATCCAAAATTTAGGAAGAATTAATGTGAGTTTTGCGAAATGAAGGGCCACAGTAAAGAAAAATGCTACAAAATAATAGGTTATCCATTAGATTATAAGGTTAAAAAGAAAGGGAGAACTGGGGCTTATAATGCAATGATAGAGCCTGGATGCACTATGCATGTGTACTCCAATCATGCCTCACACCAGGTTTCTCACCAAATATCAATGCCTCATTTTCCTGCATATCAAAATCCTCAACAGATCATAAATCTAGGAGTTGAGTATTCATAAGCCATGAATCAGGCACAGGGTCATTCTGGCACACAAACTCTAGCAAAATCCTCCTCTATACAGGCACAAAGACCTCACACAGGTTCTTCTCCACATGCTCAAGGAAGTGCTTTTCCATTCACTAAAGATTAATATTATCAGATAATGCAGATTTTGAGCAATTCAACTTCTTCTGCTCAAGCAAATGTGGCAGGTACTAGCACTGCCCTCTTACTTGTCACGATCCGAAATCCCACCTTCAGGCCGTGACTGCGTCTAACGTTGAACCCGCTAGATAAGCCAACGTGTAAAAATTTACTAACCAATTAACACTGAATTAACAGGAATACTAGAAGCAATTTTATAATTTAACATACGAAAATAGCTAAAAACAGGACTAAGTGATAGAAACTAATATAATACGTTGTAACAATCCCCGAATCTAGAGTCACTAACTCACGAACATACTAAAAGATTACTACAAACAAGGGGCTGAACAATAACTGTATACAACTGTCTTTGGAAATAAATGAAAAAGACAGGAAGGAAGAAAAAGGGATAGAGGAGACATCAAGGCCCACAAACGTCTGCGGGTCTACTTTGCCATCTCCGAGGTGGACTGAAGGATACTCCCTCTAACGATGTCCACTGGGCCCGGGTGCGGGATCTGCACAACATAAATAAGTTCAGGTGTAGCATCAGTACAACCGACCCAATGTACTGAGTAAGTGCCGAGCCTAACCTCGACCGAAGTAGTGACGAGGCTAGACCTGACAACATACATTAACCTGTTCTACTCTACAGCATATAACATGGAAAAGAGCAAGAGATAAGCAGATAAACATGGGGCACGGGAGCAGTTAATGGGGGGTAACAAGTGAGATAAAGTAGTTAATTAAACACATAGGAGCAAACAAGAAAGGCAAGTTAACAAGAATGCTAACGTAACAAGTATAAATGACAACAATGTAAATAATGGCACGGCATCACCCTTCGTGCTTTTACTCTTTTCCTCAAAATGCGATGTACAATATAAAATGATATGAATCATGGCACGACATCACCCTTCGTGCTTTTACTCTTTTCCTCAAAATGCGATGTACAATATAAAATGATATGAATCATGGCACGACATCACCCTTCGTGCTTTTACTCTCTTCCTCACAAAGCAATGTATAATGCGAGGCAATATAAATCATGGCACGACATCAACCTTCGTGCTTTTAATCAATGTGAATCATGGCACGACATCAACTTTCGTGCTTTTACTCTCTTCCTCACTATGCATTTTATGATGTAATCAATGTAAATCATGGCATTACATCACCCTTCGTGCTTTACACTCTTCCTCACCAAAACAATGAGAATTATCAAATGGCAAAGAATGCAACATAGTGGAAATACACATCATAATCACCCAGCAAGGGGAAAATATCAGTCAATACCATAACAATTTCCCAGCAAGGGTCTCAGCTATAACTAATATTTTCAATTATATCTCTTAACAAATTGGGTCCTCAATCGAACCATCATATCACAAGTTTATCAACAAGGATTTTCAACAAACAATCAAATCCCAAGTAGAAACAATTTCATAATACAATGAATATGGAAGTAATAACAAGAATTTCATCAAAATAGACTCACGGGCATGCTTGACACAAAATGCATAGGTACTCATCACCTCACCTATGCATTGAACATGATAATCACATAGCACATAGCACCCAATACCTATTTCCTCACCAAAGTTAGGTAAGACACTTAAATCGGGTCCAAGAATAGCAATTCAAACCTCTAACACCGCCTCTCCTTTTGAATTCAACTCTAAAACGGCAATATCTAGAGATAATTAACTTAATAACATCAATAATGACTCATTAGTACAATCCCATAGCCTAGATATACATTTCCTAGCATTCTTCAAAAAATACAAAAATTTGACCCCGGGACCGCTTGGTCCAAACAGGTGGCTCGGACCAAAACCCGATTACCCATAACCCCACGAGTCCAAATAGATGATTTGTTTTGAAATCCGACCCCAAATAGAGGTTGAAATACCCAAAATCCCATAAACCTTAACTCTACCCAAAACCCCTAATTTCTACTTAGATTTTAGGATTTTAGGCCTAGATTCTAGTGATTAGGGAAGGAAAGTGGAAGAAAACGAGGTGATAATTACTTACCTAAGAGACTATGGTGATGGAGGTCTTCAAAAATGGCTAAGGGAGATGTGGAGAAGAGGAAGATGGAGTAACTTGTGGAAATCCCGTAATGGGTTCTTTTTTGGGTGTTTAAAATAGCTGGACGAAAATACACTTTGCGATCGCAGAAGAGGAGACGCGATCGCAGAAGAGGACCTGGCTGACCCTATGCGATCGCAGGAAGGGTTACGCGATCGCAGAGCTCTACAACTTCACCTTATGCGATCGCGGTTCACTATACGCGACCGCACAGAATACCACACCCCCAGCCCCTCGACCTCCTACTACACTATGCGATCGCGGAGCTGAAGTTGCGATCGCATAGTGCATCAGTGACCCCTCCCAGACCCAGTACTATGCAATCGCATAGAGACACACACTAGACACCAGAAAACTCAAGGAAACACCAGATGTTTCATACTTTTGCACTCCGTTACCTACCCGAAACTCACCCGAGCCCTCGGGTCTCAAAACCAAAAACACACACGACTCCCAAATCATCCTACATACTTAATCAAGCACTTAAATCACCAAAATATCATCAAAAACAAGGAATTAAACCTCAAAACTCATAGAATTTTCTTAAAACTTCACAAGGTTCAATTATTCCGATTTTGATCCGAAACACGTCATTTCAAGTCTGTTTTACACCAAATTTCACAGATTGCTCACATAACATATATTAAACCTGTTTCGGGCTCCAGAACCATATTACGGGCCCAGTAAGACGGTTTTCACATGAATATTCATTTTCAAAAACCTTTATATTTTTCAGAAAACAATTTTCTTTAAAAATTCATTTCTCGTGCTTGGGACCTCGGAATTCGATTCCGGGCATACGCCCAAGTCCCATATTTCCTACGGACCCTCCGGGGCTGTCAAATTACGGGTCCGGGTCCGTTTACCAAAAATGTTGACCAAAGTCAACTTTAATCAATTAATTATAAGAAATTTCATTTTTTTCATCAAGTTTTCACAAAAAAGCTTCCCCGCTACCTGCCCGGGCTGCGCACGCATATCAATGTGGGATTAACGGAGGCTTTTGAGGCCTCGGAACACAGACTTAGCTAACTTTATACAGGATGACCTTTTGGGTCATCACAATCTCCACCTCTAAAACAAACGTTCGTCCTCGAACGGACATAGAAAAGTACCTGAGTCCGAGAAAAGATGGGGATAACGGCTCCGGATGTCAGACTCGGACTCCCAAGTAGCTGCCTCAACAGGCTGACCTCTCCACTGAACACGAACCCAAGGATAACTCTTCGATCTCAACTGAAGAACCTACCTAGCTAATATGGATACTGGATCCTCCTCATAAGTCAGATCCTTGTCCAACTGGACACCGCTGAAGTCAAGGACATGAGATGGATCTGCAATGTACCTCCGGAGCATAGATACATGAAACACTAGATGCACGACTGATAAATGCGGTGGCAAGGAAAGTCTGTAGGCCACCTCTCCTACCTTGTCACAAATCTCAAATGGACCAATGTACCTAGGGCTCAACTTGCCCTTCTTACCGAACCTCATCACGCCCTTCATAGGCGACACTCGAAGAAACACCTGGTCTCCTACCATGACAACCAAATTTTGAACTCTACGATCCGCATAACTCTTTTGCCTGGACTGAGCTGTACGGAGTCTATCCTGAATGATCTTCACCTTGTCCAAGGCATCCTGGACTAACTCAGAACCCAACAATCTAGCCTCTCCCGGCTAAAACCATCCGATTGGAGACCGACATCGCCTACCATACAACACCTCGTACGGAGCCATTTGAATGCTTGACTGATAGCTGTTGTTGTAGGAAAACTCTGCTAAAGGAAAGAACTGGTCCCATGAACCACCAAAGTCAATGACACAAGCTCGCAACATGTCCTTCAAAATCTGAATAGTACGCTCAGGCTGTCCATCCATCTGAGGATGAAATGCTGTGCTCAACTCAATCTGTGTGCCCAACTCTCGCTGAAATACTCTCTAGAAATGGGAGGTAAATTGAGTACCTCGGTCTGATATAATAGATAAGGGCACACCATGCAGTCTGACAATCTCTCTCATGTAGATCTTTTCCAACTTCTCTGCCGAATATGAAACGGCCACAGGAATGAAATGTGTTGACTTGGTCAGCCTATCCACAACAACCCATACGACATAAACCATCCTCTGAGTCCGTGGGAGTCCAACTACAAAATCCATGGTGATACGCTCCCACTTCCACTAAGGAAGCTGAATTTGCTACATCAAACCACCGGGTCTCTAGTGTTCGTACTTAACCTGCTGACAGTTCAAGAACCGAGCTACATAAGCTACAATATCCTTCTTCATTCTACGCCACCAATAATGCTGCCGCAAGTCTTGGTACATCTTTGCGGTGCCCGGATGAATGGAATATCGGGAACTATGGGCCTCCTGAAGAATCAACCAACGAATACCCTCAACATCAGGTAGACAAATACGATCCTGTATCCGCAGAACTCCCTCATAATCGACCGTGACCTGCTTGGCACCTCCGTGCCGAACCGTATCTATAAGAACACATAAATGACGATCATCATACTGCCTGGCCCGAATACGGTCGTACAATGAAGAACGTGCCACAGTATGGGCCAAAACACTGCCAGTCTCAGAAACCTCCAATCTCACAAATCGGTTGGCTAAAGCCTGCACATCCAACGCAAGAGGTCGCTCCCCGACTGATAAATAGGCAAGACTACCCATGCTAAATAACTTCCGGCTTAAAGCATCGGCCACCACATTGGCCTTCCCCGGATGATAGAGAATAGTAATATCATAATCCTTCAACAACTCTAACCACCTCCTCTGCCTCATGTTAAACTCCTCTGTCTGAACAGATACTGCAAGCTCTTATGGTCCGTGAACACCTCACATGGCACTCCGTACAGATAGTGCCTCCAAATGTTCAAAGCGTGAACAATGGCTGCAAGCTCCAAATCGTGAACTGGATAGTTCTTCTCATGAATCTTCAACTGACGAGAAGCATAGGCTATAACCTTGCTGTCCTGCATCAACACTGCACCAAGCCCCAACCCGTGAAGCATCACAATACACGGTATACGGTCCTGAACCTGAGGGCAATACTAACACTGGTGCCGTGGTCAAGGCTGTCTTGAGCTTTTGAAAGATCGCCTCACACTCATCAGACCACCTGAACTGAGCAGACTTCTGGGTCAACCTGGTCATCGGGGTTGCGATAGATAAAAATCCCACAACAAATCGGCGATAATAACCTGCTAAGCCCAAGAAACTCCGAATCTCTGTAGCTGAAGTGGGCCTAGGCCAATCTCTTACTGCTGAAATCTTCTTGGGATCCACCTGAATACCCTCTGACGAAACCACGTGGCCTATAAATGCAACCGAACCCAACCAAAACTCACACTTGGAGAATTTGGCATACAATTGACTATCCCTCAGAGTCTGACGGACGACTCTAAGGTGCTGCTCATGCTCCTCTCGGCTGCAAGAGTATATCAATATGTCATCAATAAACACAATCACAAATGAGTCCAAATAAGGCCTGAACACCCGGTTTATCAACTCCATAAAATCAGCGAGGGCATTTGTCAACCCAATGACATAACCAGAAACTCATAATGCCCATAACGAGTACGAAAGGCCGTCTTAGGAACGTCAGACGCCCTGATCCTTAGCTGATGGTAACCAGGTCTCAAGTCTATCTTGGAAAACACTGTAGCACCCTGAAACTGGTCAAATAGATCATCAATCCTCGGCAAAGGATACTTATTCTTAATAGTAACCTTATTCAGCTGCCGGTAGTCAATACACATCCTCATTGAGCCATCTTTTTTCTTAACGAACAACACTGGAGCACCCCAAGGAGAAACACTAGGCCTGATGAAGCCTTTATCCAACAAATCCTGTAACTGCCTCTTCAATTCCTTCACAATACTGATATTGAGATACGATGCTTGAAGACCTCGTAATTACCCAAAATGACGCGCCTCATCTAACGCCACCTGGGCGGCACCTACCTTGAAGGTTAAGGCTCCATAATTATAGCACGAATTTGGCAAATTACGCACAGATAATTAATTAGTTTACCTATTAATTAATTAATTAATTAATATTATATTTATTACTCTTATTTTATGCATAATTAATAGGTTTAACAAGCATGACTCCCTACCAGTACTATAGTAAAAACAAAACAAAATTTAATTCACAAGGGAGAATTTAAACACCAAACTTCCCATCACAAGGATCTCATCTTTACCTACTTCTACTGCGACTCGTTGCCCGGTTCCGATATACCAATCATAATAACACGTGAGGATCTCGTCCTCAATTCTGAATCACAAGCAATATGCTTATCGTTCCAATCAAAATATTCTATTTTCTTCATTTAAATATTTTTCGTTAAGCAAAATTACAACACGTAAAGATAGACACAGTTAATCCCATAGAATTTATCAATACAAGTGTTCACATAAGTAGACTTTTAGGGTTGCGAAGCTCCCCCGAGGGTGGAGCATATTAGAAGAATTTTATTAGATATGCATAACCGAATAAAGTTCAGAAAATCATTACTTATAATAATTAGAGATTGTTCTTTTAATGAAACCATTTAATGTAACGACCTCATCCATACCATAGAAAATATATCAACAGACTGGGTCTCCACCTCTAAGAATCTAACCTCCACTTCCGACATCCCGACTCTCTAACTAGGTGGTCATGTAGTTGAGTTGTAGCTGCAATGGGGCATGTAGCCTGAGTGCTCTGATGAAATATGACTCTCCCAAGTCTAGGGAAATTTCTACCACTAGCCGACATAAAGTATCATCCTGCCCTGAGTCGTCCAAAATTTACAATCATTTTTGAGTCCTTTAATGAGTCTGGGGACTCGCTCTCTAGCTATACGAACCAACATTGGAGTATGAAAGGTTAACTTATCGAACCTGATGGCATATTGTGATACCGTCTTATGACCCAACACAGTCGCGACTTCCACACTGAGTAGACTTTTGTAGACTTCAAGTTGTTTGAATAACTCCTTTGGTACTGAGGTATAGGGTTATTAAGGAGGTAGACGTACTGAAACTTCCCGCCTTATCTCTTGCAAAAATCCTCGGCCTTATACATTCCAAACCAAAACCGATATGACACGTGGCCTCGCAATCTATTCCTTGATAGTGGACCTCCCCACGTGGAAAAAGTCATAGGTCACTATACCTGATAATCCACGATGTTGAACTTCACCGCTCATATAAATCAATCCCGTTGCTTTACACTTATTACCATGGTGTGCAATACCTCATAGAGTGGAACTTGTTGGTAACTTGTCCAACCACAATAAACGGACCAATGCATCCTGCAACCATGAAGTAGCTATAAATCCTTCCGGAATCTGATCTAGTCCACATATACTGACTGAGCTAGAACCTCCGCATCTAGATCCATTTGAGACTGTACAATAGGTGCTGATGTTCGAGCTTTAGACTGCGCTCTGATTCTATCTCTTCCCTTGATCGTAGATGTCATTGGGGCTTCATCTCTTGTCCGGTCGTAGACGCTTCGCATGTTGTCAAGATTAGTGAGAGGACAAGAGTAGACAAGTTCAATCATCAATGATAGAATAAATTCACACGATGGAGATAAAGAAATGTGGAGTTATTTCTAACTTTGCAGCCTCTGAGGGGATAAATACAGACGTCTCCGTACCGATCCCTCAGACTCTACCAAGTTTGTCCATGAGTTGTGAGACCTAAGCAACCCAGAGCTCTGATACCAACTTGTCACGACCCGAAATCCCACCTTCAGGCCGTGACTGCGTCTAACGTTGAACCCGCTAGACAAGCTAACGTGTAAAATTTCACTAACCAGTTAACACTGAATAAACAGGAATACTAGATGCAATTTTATAATTTAACATACGAAAATAGCTAAAAACAGGACTAAGTGATAGAAACAAATACAATACATTGTAACAATCCCCGAATCTGAAGTCACTAACTCACAAACATACTAAAAGATTACTACAAACAAGGGGCGGAACAATAACTGTATACAACTGTCTTTGGAAATAAATGAAAAAGACAGGAAGGAAGAAAAAGGTATAGAGGAGACGTCAAGGCCCACGAATGTCTGCGGGTCTACCTTGCAATCTCCGAGGTGGACTGAAGGATACTCCCTCTAACGATGTCCACTGGGTCCGGCTGCAGGATCTGCACAACATAAATAAGTGCAGGTGTAGCATCAGTACAACCGACCCCATGTACTGAGTAAGTGCCGAGCCTAACCTCGACCGAAGTAGTGATGAGGCTAGACCTGACAACATACATTAACCTCTTCTCCTCTACAACATATAACATGGAAAAGAGCAAGAGATAAGAAGATAAACATGGGGCACGGGAGCAATTAATGGGCGGTAACACCCAATTAATTAAACACATAGGAGCAAACAAGAACGGCAAGTTAACAAGAATGCTAACATAACAAGTATAAATGGCAGCAATGTAAATAATGGAACGCCATCACCCTTCGTGCTTTTACTATTTTCCTCACAATGCGATGTGCAATATAAAATGATATGAATCATGGCACGACATCACCCTTCGTGATTTTACTCTCTTCCTCACAATGCAATGTATAATGTGAGGCAATATAAATCATGGCGCGACATCAACCTTCGTGCTTCTAATCAATGTGAATCATGGCACGACATCACCCTTCGTGATTTTACTCTCTTCCTCACAATGCAATGTATAATGTGAGGCAATATAAATCATGGCGCGACATCAACCTTCGTGCTTCTAATCAATGTGAATCATGGCACGACATCAACCTTCATGTTTTTACTCTCTTCCTCACTATGCCTTTTTTGATGTAACCAATGTAAATCATGGCACGACATCACCCTTCGTGCTTTACACTCTTCCTCACCAAAACAATGACAATTATCAAATGGCGAGGAATGCAGCATAGTGGAAATACACATCATAATCACCCAGCAAGGGGAAAATATCAGTTAATACCATAACAATTGCCCAGCAGGGGTATCAACTATAACCAATCTTTTCAATTATATCTCTTAACAAATTGGGTCCTAAATCGAACCATCATATCACAAGTTTATCAACAAGGATTTTCAACAAACAATCAACTCCCAAGTAGAAACAATTTCATAATACAATGAATATGGAAGTAATAACAAGAAATTCATCAAAATAGTCTCACAAGCATGCTTGACACACAATGCATAGGTACTCGTCACCTCACCTATGCATTGAACATGATAAACACATAGCACATAGCACCCAATACCTATTTTCTCACCAAAGTTAGGCAAGACACTTACCTCGGGTCCAAGAATAGCAATTCAAACCTCTAACACCGCCTCTGCTTTTGAATTCAACTCTAAAACGACAATATCTAGAGATAATTAACTTAATAACATCAATAATGACTCATTAGTACAATACCATAGCCTAGATATATATATTTCCTAGCATTCTTCCAAAAATACCAAAATTTGACCCCGGACCCGCTTGGTCCAAACACGTGGCTCGGACCAAAACCCGATTACCCATAACTCCACGAGTCCAAATATATGATTTGTTTTGAAATCTGACCCCAAATTGAGGTTGAATTACCCAATATGCCATAAACCCTAACTTTACCCAAAACCCCTAATTTCTACTTTGATTTTAGGATTTTAGGCCTAGATTCTAGTGATTAGGGAAGGAAAGTGGAAGAAAACGAGGTGATAATTACTTACCTAAGAGACTATGGTGATGGATGTGTTCAAAAATTGCTAAGGGGGCTGTGGAGAAGAGGAAGATAGAGTAAATTGTGGAAATCCCGTAATGGGTTCTTTTTTGGGTGTTTAAAATAGCTGGACGAAAATACACTCTGCGATCGCAGAAGAGGAGACGCGATCGTAGAAGAGGACCTGGCTGACCTAATGCGATCGCAGGAAGGGTTACGCGATCGCAGAGCTCTATGACTTCACCTTATGCGATCGCGGTTCACTATACGCGATCACACAGAATACCTTACCCCCAGCCCCCCGACCTCCTACTACACTATGCGATCGCGGAGCTGAAGTTGCGATCGCATAGTGCATCATTGACCCCTCCCAGACCCAGTACTATGCGATCACGACTAAGCTTATGCGTCGCATAGACACACACCAGACACCACAAAACTCAAGGAAACACCATATTTTTCATACTTTTGCACTCCATTACCTACCCGAAACTCACCCGAGCCCTCGGGTATCAAAACCAAAAACACACACGACTCCCAAATCATCCTACAGACTTATTCAAGCACTTAAATCACCAAAATATCATAAAAAACAAGGAATTAAACCTCAAAACTCATAGAATTTTCTTAAAACTTCATAAGGTTCAATTATTCCGATTTTGATCTGAAACACGTCATTTCATGTCTGTTTTACACCAAATTTCACAGATAGCTCACATAACACATATTAAACCTGTTCCGGGCTCCGGAACCATAATACGGCCTGGTAACACGGTTTTCACATGAATATTCATTTTCAAAAACCTTTATATTTTTCAGAAAACAATTTTCTTTACAAATTTATTTCTCGGGATTGGGACCTCGGAATTTGATTCCGGGCATAAGCCCAAGTCCCATATTTTCCTACGGACCCTCCGGGGCCGTCAAATTACGGGTCTGGGTCTGTGTACGAAAAATGTTGACCAAAGTCAACTATAATCAATTAATTATAAGAAATTTCATTTTTTCCCCTCAAGTTTTCACATAAAGGCTTCCCCGCTACCTGCCCGGGCTGCGCATGCATATCGAGGTGGGATTAACAGAGGCTTTAGAGGCCTCAGAACACAAACTTAGCTAAATTTATACAGGACGGCGTTTTGGGTCATCACACATCTACTAGTCCACGAGAATGGATTATTGATACTGGAGCAACTAATCATATGGTGTCAGATGCTAACTTTCTTACTAAGACTTCTGTAGTTACTCCTTTTGAGACTAGGACAATCTTACTACCTAATGGAGATGTCACTCTAGCAACTCACACTAGTGACAACAATATTTTAGATAGAAGCACACTTAAAGATGTTTTCAATGTGCCTCAGTTCAAGTTCAACTTATTATCAGTCTCTAAAGGGACAAGAGATCGTAAATGCTTTGCTTCCTTTTTTCCTGACTTCTGCGTCTTTCAAGATCTCTTTAGTGGCAGGGTGAGGGAGATTGGTAGAAAAAAATATGGTCTATACTTTCTGCAGAAATATGGTGGAAAGATGCTCACTGCAGTCTCTTTAACTGCTGCTAGAATAAAGTCAAGACAGGGTGACACTACAATTGATTTGCCTTGTGGCATAAAAGACTAGGGCATGTATCTAGTATTGTTCTTAGGAAATTGTTTGCTGCCAAACTAGCTAGTATCAATGACACTATCAATAAGTGTAGTATATGTCCTTGTGCTAAGCAAACCAGGTTGCTCTTCCCTTCTAGCTGTATTAAGACTGTTGCTGCATTTGATCTAATACATCTTGATGTTTGGGGACCATATAACTGTGCAACATTTGATGGCAATAGGTATTTTCAGACAGTTGTTGATGATTTTACCACGATGACTTGGGTGTTTCTACTGAAACTCAAATCAGATGTATGTATGGTGCTTACTCAGCTATTGTACTCATTCAAACCGAGTTTAACAAAGTTGTGAAAGCAGTTAGGTCAGACAATGGCTCTGAGTTTGTCAACTCTACTTGTACCTCATTGTTTCAGAAGTATGGTATCATTCATCAAAGAACTTGTGCTTGTACTCCTCAGCAAAGTGGAGTTGCTGAGAGAAAACAAAGGCACATCCTAGAAGTCACACGAACTTTAAGGTTTCATGCCAATATTCCTATCAAGTATTGGGGGCAATGTGTTCTTGCAGTAGTGTATCTCATAAATAGGATGCCATCTTCTGTCCTTCATGGTCTTTCCCCATGGTTTGGAATGTTCATAGGTTTAATCGAAAGTTGACTCTGATGATATCAGATTCATATTTTGGTTCCAGAAATTTCAATAACTTTGTTATGTCATTTGAGACCTTTACTCAAAATTTGAGTTCATTTCGAGTTGAATAGATATAGTTTAGCAGGAGTTTGGAAATAGAAAGATTGAAAGTTCATTAAGTTTGAATTGTGGTGCTATTCGTCATTTCGATGCTATTATGTGTGATTTGAGGCCTCGAGTAAGTCCGTATTATGTTATGGGACTTGTTTATATGTTTGGACGGGGTCCTGAGTCGCTCGAGTGAGTTATGGGGTGGTTTCAGACCATTTCTAGGCCATTTTAGTTGCTGGTTTTTGCTACAACAATGTGCATTGTGATCGTAGAACTGGCCGCGATCGCAATGAATAAAATGGGAAAAATTGGCATGTGAATCGTGATCGCGAAGAGAAACTTCTGTTTTCACTGACCCGACTTTGAAAGTTTATATCTTGCAATCTACAAGGAACCTGAAGATGATCTTAAAATGAAAGTGTTAGCCCTTGGTGTCTAGGTTTTAGAAAATCAAAGCATTTCATTTGGAGTTATGTACAAAAAGTTATGGCTATCATATTACATGCTGTATGAGAAGAGTTTGGGAAGAGTAATAGAAGTTTGTTCATCGCGATCGCGGGAAAATGACCGCGACTACATATAGTAAAATTGTTCTGGAAATTTTTCTACTTCGCGATCGCGAAGAATTTTCCGCGATCGAGAAGGGTAAATCCCTGGGCAACAAAATTTAAGTTATGATTGAGCTCGGTGTGAGGCAATTTCTCGGGATATTCTCAAGAAAAACATTGGGGTAATGTCACGACCCAAAATACCACCCTTCAGGCCGTGACTGCGTCTAACGTTGAACCCGCTAGACAAGCTGACGTGCACAGGTAATCTAACTTTTGTTACCCTATTCAACAGTAGTAAAGAAAATACCTTTAAAAATCTTAACAGAAATAATGAAACACTTTAGAATTTTATAAGCGGAAATGTAATAGAAATCCGAAAATGCAAAGTGAAATAGTAAAATACATAACGTCGCATAAGCCCAAAATCGGGGTGTCACACCTCACGAACTATCTAAGCAGAGTGCTAAATATAGAGTCTGAAAAGAAATTCATCATTGTCTTGAAACTAGGGGAAAAGATAAGACAATAAGGAATCCAAAGGCAGGAGAGACACCAAGGCCCACGAACGCTAGCGGGTATACCTTGAAGCTCTGGGTGGACTGAAGGTGACTCCCTCAATGCGGTCCACTAGGTCCGGATGCGGGATCTGCACAACATTAAGAAGTGTAGTGTAGCATCAGTACAACCGACCTCATGTACTGAGTAAGTGCCGAGCCTAACCTCGGCCGAAGTAGTGACGAGGCTAGACCTGGCAATAACGATAACCTGTCCTATTCTACAGTAGGTAACAAGGACACGACAAGGCAAGAAATAAATATAAATGCCAGAAATGCAATAATGGCACGACATCACCCTTCGTGCTTTACTTTCTCTCTCTCACTATGCGATGTAATCAAATATCATGGCACGGCATCAACCTTCGTGCTTTACACTCTTCCTTACCGAACAATGACAGATATAATGGGAAGAATACATCATAGTGGAAATACAGTTCAATATCACCCGGCAAGGGGAAAACATCAATCAATTTCACAACAAGTGCCCGACAAGGGTCTCACCTATAACCAATCATTTCAAATATATCCTTAACAGTTGGGTTTTCACTCAAACCAATATATCATAAGTTCATCAACCAAGATTTCCAACAACAACGGCTTCCAAGTAGAGACGAGTTCATAATATAACGAACATGGAAGTACTAACATGATTTTTATCAAAAATAGACTCACGGGCATGCTTGACACACAATGCCTAGGTACTCGTCACCTTACCTATACATTGAACATGATAAACACTTAGCACATAGCATACAATACCTATTCCCTCACAAAAGTTACGCAAGACACTTACCTCGGGTCCAATATATAGCAATCAACCCTCTAACACCACCTTTCCTTTGGAATTCAACTCCGGAACAATATTATCTTGACATAATTAACTCAAGTATATCAATAAAGACTCAATAAATCCAACTCATAGTATAGTTACCCATTTCCAAGCATTCTTCCAAAAATACCAAAATTCGACCCCGAGCCCACTTGGTCAAAACACGAGGCTCAGACCAAAACCCGATCACCCATACCCCTACGAGTTAGAATATATAATTTGTTTTGAAATCCGACCCCAAATTGGGGTTGAATTACCCGAAATTCCCAAAAACCTAACTCTACTTAAACCCCTAATTTCTACTTTGATTTTAGGATTTTAGGCCTAGATTCTGGTGATTATGGAAGAAAAATGGAACAAATCGATGTTAGAAACACTTAACCAAGAGGCTATGGAGGAAGAATTGGCTTGGGGGTCTTCAATGGAGGTTGGAGAAGAAGAAGGAAGTGAAGAATGGGAAAAATCCCGTAATGGATTCTGTTTTTGACCTTTTAATTAACTGGGCGAAAATGCTCTCTGCGATCGCGGAAGAGGAGTTGCGATTGCAGAGAAGGACTTGGCTGACCCTACGCGATCGCAGGAGAGGTAATGCGATCGCAGAGTTGCAGAGTCTCACCCTTTGCGATCGCGGAGCAAGGATCGCGACCGCACTGACCAAACTACCCCCCAACCTCCCGACCTACCTAGTACACTATGCGATCGCGGAGCAGGCATTGCAATCGCATAGAGCATCAGTGACCCCGCCCAACCCAGCACTATGCGATCGCGGCTATGCTTATGCGATCGCATAGAGACTCGCACCAGACACCAGAAAATCAACCAAAGCACCATATTTTTGACTCTTTAACACCCCGTTAGCTACCCGAAACTCACCCGAGCCCTCGGGGCTCAAAATCAAAAACACATACGACTCCCAATCCTACGGACTTATTAAAGCTTTTAAATCACCAAAATATCATCAAAAACAAGGAATTAAACCTCAAAACTCTTAGAATTTTCTTAGAACTTCATAAAGCTTAATTTTTCCAATTTTGATCCGAAACATGTCAGTTCAAGTCCGTTTTACACAAAATTTCACAGATAAGTATATTAAACCTGTTCCAGGCTCTGAAAATATAATACAGGCCTGGTAACATGATTTTCACATCAGCGTTCATTTTCAAAAACCTTTATTATTTTCAGAAAACAATTTTCTTTAATAATTCATTTCTCGGGCTTGGGACCTCGGAATTCGATTTCGGGCATACACCCAAGTCCCATATTTTCCTACGGAACCTCCGAGACCGTCAAATCACGGGTCCGGGTCCGTTTACCAAAAATGTTGACCGAAGTCAACTTTATTCATTTAATTGTTAGAAAAATTCCATTTTCTTTTCACATAGAAGCTTCCTGGCTACTCGCCCGGGCTACGCACGTATATCGAGGTGAGATTAACAGAGGCTTTCGGAGACTCATAACAAAAATTTAGCTAAATTTACTTAGGATGACCTTTTGGGTCATCACAATCTCCACCTCTAAAACAAACGTTCGTCCTTGAACGGACGTAGAAAAGTACCTGAGTCTTAGAAAAGATGGGGATAACGACTCCTCATATCGGACTCAGACTCCCAAGTAGCTGCCTTGACAGGCTGACCTCTCCACTGAACACGAACCGAAGGATAACTCTTCGACCACAACTGGCGAACCTGCCTATCTAATAGAGCTACCGATTCCTCCTCATAAGTCAAATCCATGTCCAAATGGACACCGCTGAAGTCAAGAACATGAGAAGGATATGCAATGTACCTCCGGAGCATAGATACGTGAAACACTGGATGCACGACTGATAAATGCGGTGGCAAGGAAAGTCTGTAGGCCACCGCTCCTACCTTGTCCAAAATCTCAAATGGACCAATGTACCTAGGGCTCAACTTGCCCTTCTTTCCGAACCTCATCACGCCTTTCATAGGTGACACTCGAAGGAACACCTGGTCTCCTACCATGAAAGCCAAATGTCAAAATCTACGATCTGTATCACTCTCTTGCCTGGACTGAGCTGTGCAAAGCCTATCCTGAATAATCTTCACCTTGACCAAGGCATCCTGGACTAACTCAGAACCCAATAACCTAGCCTCTCCGGGCTCAAACCATCCGACTGGAGACCGACATCGCCTACCATACAACGCCTCATACGGAGCCATCTGAATGCTCGACTGCTAACTGTTGTTGTAGGCAAACTCTACTAAAGGAAAGAACTGATCCCATGAACTGCCGAAATCTATAACACAGGCACGCAACATATCCTCCAAAATCTGAATGGTGCGCTCGGACTGGCCGTCTGTCTGAGGATGAAATGCTGTGCTCAACTCGATCTGTGTGCCCAACTCTCGCTGAAATACTCTCCAGAAATGGGAGGTAAACTGACTACCTTGGTCTGATATAATATATAAGGGCACGCCATGCAATCTGACAATCTCTCTCATGTAGATCTTTGCCAACTTCTCCGCTGAATATGAAACTGACACAGGAATGAAATATGCTGACTTGGTCAGCCTATGCACAACAACCCATACTGCATCAACCATCCTCTGAGTCCGTGGAAGCCCAACTACAAATCCATCGTGATACGCTCCCACTTCCACTCGGGAAGCTTAATCTGCTGCATCAATCCACCGGGTCTCTGGTGCTCATACTTAACTTGCTGACAATTCAAGCACCGAGCTACATAAGCCACAATATTCTTCTTCATTCCACGCCACCAATAATGCTGCCAAAAGTCTTGGTACATCTTCGCGGCGCTTTGATGAATGAAATACCAGGAACTATGGGCCTCCTGAAGTATCAACTCACGAATGCCATCAATATCGGGCACACAAATACGGCCATGCATCCTCAGAACTCCCTCCTCATCCACTATGACTTGCTTGGCACCTCCGTGACGAACCGTATCTCTAAGGTACATAGATAACGATCATCATACTGCATGGCCTGAATACGATCATACAACGAAGAACGAGCGACGGTATGGGCTTAAACACTGCCACCCTCAGAAACCTCCAACCTAACAAATCGGTTGGCTAACGCCTGAACATCAAAAGCAAGAGGCCGCTCTCCAACTGATAAATAGGCAAGACTACCCATGCTAACTGACTTCCGGCTCAAAGCATCGGCCACCACATTGGCCTTCCCCGGATGATAAAGAATGGTAATATCATAATCCTTCAGCAACTCTAACCACCTCCTCTGCCTCATATTCAACTCCTTTTGCTTAAACAAGTATTGCAAACTCTTGTGATCAGTGAATACCTCACACGGTACCCCATACAAATAGTGCCTCTAAATCTTCAAGGCATGAACAATAGCTACAAGTTCCAAGTCGTGCACTGGATAATTCTTCTCGTGGATCTTCAACTGACGAGATGCATACGCTATGACCTTTCCATCCTGCATCAATACCGCACCAAGCCCAACCCACGAAGCATCGCAATATATGGTGTACGAACCTGAACCCGTGGGCAATACCAATACTGGTGCTGTGGTCAATGCTGTCTTGAGCTTCTAAAAGCTCGCTTCACACTCCTCAGACCATCTGAAATGAACACTCTTCTGCATCAACTTGGTCATAGGGGCTGCTATAGATGAAAACCCCTCCACGAACTGGCAATAATAGCCTGCGAGGCCCAAGAAACTCCGAATCTCTGTGGCTGAAGTGGGCCTAGGCCAATCTCCAACTGCGGAAACTTTCTTCGGATCCACCTGAATGCCCTCTGCCAATACAACGTGGCCCAAGAATGCCACAGAACTTGACGAGAACTCACACTAGAAAACTTGGCATACAACTGCCTATTCCTCAGAGTCTGGAGAACAATCCGAAGATGCTGCTCATGCTCCTCTCGACTACGAGAATATATTAGGATATCATCTATAAACACGATAAAAAATGAGTCCAAATAAGGCCTTAATACCCGATTAATCAACTCCATAAAAGCAGCGGGGAATTAGTCAACCCAAACGACATGACCAAAAACTCATAATGCCCATAACGAGTGCGAAAAGCCGTCTTAGGCACATCAGACGCCCTGATCCTCAGCTGATGATAACCAGACCTCAAGTCTATCTTAGAGAATACCGTAGCACCCTGAAGCTGATCAAATAAGTCATCAATCCTCGATAAAGGATACTTGTTCTTGATAGTAACCTTATTCAACTGCCGGTAGTCAATACACATCCTCATCGAGCCATCCTTATTCTTGACCAACAATACTGGAGCACCCCAAGGAGAAACACTAGGCCTGATGAAACCTTTATCCAACAAATCCTGTAATTGTTCCTTTAATCCTTTCAACTCTGGCGGGGCCATACGATACTGAGGAATAGAAATGGGCTGAGTGCCCTCAGCTAACTCAATACAAAAGTCAATATCCCTGTCGGGTGGCATACCCGGCAGGTCACCAGGGAATACCTCTGGAAACTCACGAAGCACGGGCACAGACTCTATAGAAGGAACCTCCGCACTAGAATCACGAACATAGGCCAAATAGGCCAAACAACCCTTCTCGACCATGCGCCGAGCCTTCATATAGGAAATAACCCTACCAGAAGAATGACTAGGAGTCCCTCTCCACTCTAAACGAGGTACTCCTGGCAAGGCTAAGGTCACTGTCTTGGCATGACAATCCAACATAGCATGATAGGGAGATAGCCAGTCCATACCCAATATCACATCAAAGTCTACCATATCAAGAAGCAATAAATCTACCCGGGTCTCCATACTCCCAATAACCACTAAGTAAGAACGGTAGACTCGATCTACCACAATAGAATCACCTACCAGGGTAGACACATACATATAAGTACTCAAAGAATCACGAGGCATGCTCAAATAGGGGGAAAAATATGAAGACACATAGGAGAAAGTAGAACCAGGATCAAATAATACTGAAGCATCTCGGCTGCAGACTGAAATCGTACCTGTGATGACCGCATCGGAGGCCTCAGCCTCGGGTCTGGTAGGAATAGCATAACAACGGGGCAGAGCCTCTCCAATCTAAACATCCCTGGGTCTACCTGCTGCAACCTGGCCTCTACCCCTCGGGGCCTGTGCTCCACCTCTATGAACATGATCCCCACCTCTGGCACCACGGCCACCACCCCTAGCTGGCTGAGGAGGCAAGGGTGCACCTGCTGCGGGAACCTAGGCACGGGAACCTTGATACTGGGGTCCACTCGAAGCTCGGGGGCAATATCTGGCAATGTGCCCCGGGCTACCACAACCATAACAAGATCTCTGCTGCTAAGGCTGATAACTCGGGAACTGGCCCTGACGACCCTGATACCCACTCTGGTAACTCTGAAGTGGCTGTGCACTGGTAGGTGCTGGTGGTGCACTAAAATGAGCTGGCGGTGCACGGGGAGATACCTGAAGTGCTGACAAAAAAGGCCTGGGAGGATGAACTCGGCCAAAAGAATCTCTGCCTCCAGATGAGGCTCCACTGAATCTTCCAAAATGACGGGGCCTCTTGTTAGCCCCCTGACCACTCCCCTGCGTCATAATCATCTCGATCTTCTTGGATATATCGGCTGCATCCTGGAATGAAATGTCGGCACTCGAGTCTCACACTATGAGATCGCGGAGCAAGGATCGCGACCGCACTGACCAAACTATCCCCAGACCCCCCGACCTACCTAGTACACTATGCGATCACAGAGCAGGCATTGCGATCGCATAGAGCATCAGTGACCCCGCCCAGCCCAGCACTATGCGATCGCGGCTATGCTTATGCGATCGCATAGAGCATCAGTGACCCCGCCCAGCCCAGCACTATGCGATCGCGGCTATGCTTATGCGATCGCATAGAGACTCGCACCAGACACCAGAAAATCAACCAAAACACCAGATTTTTGACTCTTTAACACCCCGTTAGCAACCCAAAACTCACCCGATCCCTCGGGGCTCAAAACAAAAAACACATACGACTCCCAAATCATCCTACGGACGTATTCAAGCTTTTAAATCACCAAAATATCATCAAAAACAAGAATGTAAACCTCAAAGCTCTTAGAATTTTCTTAAAACTTCATAAAGCTTAATTTTTCCAATTTTGATCCGAAACATGTCATTTCAACTCCGTTATACACCAAATTTCACAGATAAGTCACATAACATATATTAAACCTGTTTCGGGCTCTGGAACCATAATACGAGCCCAGTAACACGGTTTTCACATCAACGTTCATTTTGAAAAACCTTTATTATTTTCATAAAACAATTTTCTTTAAAAATTCATTTCTCGGGCTTGGGACCTCGGAATTCGATTCCGGGCATACGCCCAAGTCTCATATTTTCCTACGGACCCTCTGGGACTGTCAAATAAGGGGTCTGGGTCCGTTTACCAAAAATATTGACCGAAGTCAACTTTATTCATTTAATTGTTACAAAGTTTCCATTTTCATCAAATTTTCACATAGAAGCTTCCCGGCTACACGCCCGGGCTGTGCACACATATCGAGGTGAGATTAACGGAGGCTTTCGGAGCCTCGGAATACAGATTTAGCTGAATTGACTTAGGATGACCTTTTGGGTCATCATAGGTAAGAATTCCTAACTCGATTTTGGTTAAATTACACGAATCTATTATTGTTTTTATTAACAAATTACTGCATTGAGTTGAAAGTGGTAGAAATTTTCTAGACTTTTCATTGGGGATTTGAATGTTGAATTGATGTAAGAATTTGATAAATTTGGTATGGTTGGACTCGTGCTCGAATGTGTGTTCGGATTTTTTTTAACTTTTATCGAATTTCGATACGTGGGCCACGCGTTGACTGTCTTTTTAACTTCTGGATTTTTATTAAAATTCAATATTTATTACTTGGAATTGTTTTCTTAGGCATTAATTGATGTAATCGAGTTGCTTTTGGCTAGTTTTGATCCTTTCGAAGGTTGATTCGCACAGAATGGAATTTCTGGAGTATTGTTTAGCTTGCTCGACATTGGATTCAGTTTATTTGAGGTAAGTGTTTTGCCTAACTTTGTTGAGAGATTGTTTCCTACTAATTATCATTATTTTCTACATGCGGGGGTGATACATATATGAGGTGAATAGTGTATATTTGTGTGCCAGGGTTAATCATGCTCGGGGTAAATTATACGATTAATTGTGCCTTGAATAATTATGTGACATTCTTGTTTCATGTGTTCCTTGACTTCTAGACTACTATAAATAAAAAATTAAATTCTAGAAACCATAATTTAGCTTATTATAATTTGATTAAAACTTGACGGACTTTTGTGAAGTAATTGATGTACTATATCCGGTCATTATTATACTAAATTACAATTACAACGCTATGACCGTTATTCTTGAGATTTGGAATTCTATACTTGGGATGAAGATCATTAGTGAGACTTGTTGAAATACTTGAATAATAAAGTACTTGAGATTTATTAAATTGTTATTGGCTTGAAAACCCTGATTGATGTTCAATTGGAATACACTCTCCTTGATGTTATTTATGCTTCCTACCTTGCTTGTTAATGATATACATGTGTTTGGTAAGGAAGAATTTAAAGCACGAAGGGTGATGCCGTGCCATTTAATATACATTATCATGTGAGGTAGAGTGGAAAGCACAAGGTGATGCCGTGCCCTTTCAGTTATATTATTATATGAGAAAAAGTGTAAAGCACGAAGGGTGATGTCGTACCATTCATATACATTATTATGCTGGAGGGATAATACCGTGCCATTTTATTTACATTATCATGTAAGGATGAGAGTAAAATAACGAAAGGTGATGCATGCCATTGTGTGTGTGTATATATATATCATATGCTCATGGCACGAAAGGTGTTTCCGTGCAGGCGAGGACGAGAGACATACATTATATTGTGATATATTTTCGTTGTGTATACATCCATGCCTTTGTATTGAGTTGTTGTTGTTGCACCAATGTTTTCTATGTGACTTGTCATCGTTGTTCTGTCTGTGTCCTCTATCCCAATTGTTGTTGTGTTATCCATGCCTTCTATCTATTTAACTTGCAACTATCATGATTTTCTTCTTGCTTGTTATATTTACATCTAAGCCTTATACCTTGTTAATTAGTGAAATTTATGTTCTTCTACCACACTTGCTGTCATTACTTTTGCGCCCCTTATCTCGTCTATTTCTATTTTTCCATATGCTTCTGATTTGTTATTTGCTACTATTTGTGTAATCTCTACTTCGTGGTCATTATTATTAGAAATTCTTTTACATGGTTGGTACTGTTATACATATTTTATTGAGGATGAGATTAAATGTACGAAGGGTGTTTTCATACCATATGATTCGATGTCTTGAGTATATTCCACACACTATGAAAGTATGAATTTACTACCGTGAATTGTTGGTTATTGATCTAAGGAAAGGATAGTCATGATATTAAGAATATTAATCATGATTTCTTCTAGTAATCATTTACTGCTTTACATATTTGTTTCCTTGTATCATATTATGTTATGTTCTAGTATGGTTCTATTGTTAGTCTACTGCACATGTTATATCAACATGTATCTTTTAACTACAAAGTCTCTTCACTACTTCAACGAGGTTAGTCAAGATACTTACTAAGTACATGGGGTCGGTCGTACTCATACTACACTTCTGCACCTTGCGGGCAGATTTTGGATGCTGATGTTGCAATGTATTGCGGGAGCTAGCATTGAAGATGTTTCCGCGATTCGGTCACAACTGCCTCTTGTTATTGGAAGCTTTAGAATTTTTAATCTGTTCACATTTATTTCAAACAGATGATGTATTTTGTTTTTTACAAGTTTTGTAAAACTCTCAATCTTAGATGCTCACAATTTGTACTACCAGTTGTTGGGAAAAGTAGAAAGGTTACAGTTATTTTATTATTTAATTTTATCGATAAATCTAATTATATTTGAATGAAGTTAATTGGCTTATCTAGCGGGTTGGCTTAGGTGCCATCACGGCTGGTCGGATTTAGGGTCGTGACATTGTGTTCTTGCAAAAATATACCCCACCCTAATAGTGCTTTCAGATGGAAAAAGATGCACATGACATGCACATGACTCATTTGTTAACTTTTTTAAAGACTAAAATTTCATATTAACTTTATTGTTGTGAAAAAAACTCATCAAGTAACATTAATCTCTCTAGTATGCACATAAATTCTCATAATAAAATATTCGTAATAAGATTTATTTACTTTGAAATATATCCATGCCCTGGTCGTGGAGGATGAGTCAATGTAGGTTTAATTTTTTCTCCTTTGGCTTTGTGCCAAATTAGTTGTTGGAAATATGAGTGTTCAAGGTTAGTATTATCCAACTAACCGTTATTAGCATTTGCTATGTTGTGAAATAGAAAATATCAGAATATATAGTTTTAAATCTTTTGTGCTTCATATTGCATGTCACACTTAAACAAGTTACAATCTTGTAGATGATGTCTATTATATTGAGTGAGATCAATGTTTGAAAGGCACCAAAGTGAATTTCTCTTTATTATAGCTCCATGGTTCTATGGGGAAGTACTAGCATGAAAGAAGTAAACATGGAAGCATCTCACAACATCCGTTATGGTTGGAGATTGTCCTTTGCCAGTAGTGGCTATTTGGCTTTGCCACTTCTTGCACAATCATTCTTTCTTAGTGAGAACCCGAGGTTACTCATTGAGAAATGGAGTACGAAGAAGGCAAAAGCGTCCCTTAAGATGTTGAGAAAAAATGAAGCAGAAGAAGAGCTGTAGATGTTGGCAGGATTGATGAAAAATTAAGGCAAGAGAAAAATGAAGAAATTGTCACACTCGCCCATTTTACTATCTTGATTTGTGACTTGTGGGGACGGGTGGTTCGGTATTTGGAAGTGTTTCGAATAGCATAGGAACAATTGGTTCCTTAAGGTTGGCTTTTAAAGCCAAATTTGACTTCGGTCAACATTTTGAGTAAACGACCTCAGAATCAAGTTTCGATGATTCTAGTAGCTTTGTATGATGATTTCGGACTTGTACATATGTCCGGAATGGGGTTTGGATGACCCGGGAGCATTTCGATGCCAAATAGCAAAAAAGAGTTTCCTTAAGTTTGAAATTTGGTTTGGAACGTGATTTTTATGTTATCGAGGTCCGAACGGAATTTGAAATCGGAAATAGTTCCGTTATGTAATTCATGACTTGCGTGCAAAATTTAGTATCATTCCGAGTAGTATAGGTTGGTTCGGCGCATTGAAACCGAATTCAAGAACTTAGAAATTCTTAAGTTTGATCCTAGGGGTTTGAGGGGTGATTTTAAAGCAGCATTTCTGGTGGAGGCGGATGAAGAGGGACATTGTGGAGTATGTGGCTAGGTGTCTTAATTTCCAGCAGGTTAAATATGAGCACCAGAGGCCAGGGGGCCTACTTCAGCAGATGCCCATTCTTGAGTGGAAGTGGGAGCGGATTACTATGGACTTCGTGGTAGGGTTGCCTCGGACGTTGCGGAAGGTTGGCGCGGTTTGGGTTATTATGGATAGATTGACCAAATCGGCTCATTTCATCCCTGTGGATACTACTTATACTTCTGAGAGGTTAGCTCAGATCTACATTCGAGAGATAGTCCGGTTGCACGGCGTACCGGTGTCCATCATATCAGATCGAGGTCCTCAGTTCACCTCGCACTTCTGGAGAGCATTGCACAGAGAGATGGGTACTCAGATAGATCTCAACACATCATTTCATCCACAGACTTATGGTCAGTCGGAGCGTACAGTTCAGATATTGGAGGACATGCTCAGAGCATGTGTGCTTGACTTTGGAGGCCAGTGGGACCAGTTCTTGCCTTTGGCCGAGTTTGCTTACAATAATAGCTATCAGTCTAGCATCGAGATTTCTCCATTTGAGGCTTTATATGGTCGGCGATGTCGTTCTCCTATCGGGTGGTTTGAGCTTGGTGAGGCTGAGTTATATGGTATAGACCTGGTGAGAGATGCTTTAGAGAAGGTGAAGTTAATTCAGGAGAGACTCCGCACAACACAGTCCATACAGAAGAGCTACGCGGATCAGATGGCACGTGACGTGTCGTTTATGGAAGGAGATAAGGTTTTGCTGAAGGTTTCGCCAATGAAGGGTATTATGAGATTCGGGAAGAAGGGCAAGCTGAGCCCGAGGTTCATAGGTCCTTTCGAGGTGTTGAGGCGAGTTGCAGAGGTTGCTTATGAGCTTGCTCTACCTCCCAGCTTATCAGGAGTCCATCCGGTATTCCATGTATTCATGCTCCGGAGATACCACGCCGACTTCTCACACGTTGTTGATTTTAGTACTATTCAGTTGGATGAGAGGTTGGGCTACGAGGAGGAGCCAGTTGCTATTATTGATAGGCAGGACCGCCAGTTGAGATCTAAGAGAATTTCTGCTTTAAAGGTCCACTAGCGGGGCCAGCCGATCGAGGTGGCGACTTGGGAGTCCGAGGAGTACATGCGGAGCAGATATCCACACTTATTCAGCAATTCAGGTATGATTCTAGACTCGTTCGAGGACGAACGTTTGTTTAAGAGGTGGAGAATGTAATGACACGACCGGTCATTTTGCGTAATCGGACCCCGATCCCCCAAATAATACTTCCCGTAGTGGCTTATCGTGATTTGTAACTTGCGGGGACGGGTGGTTCGGGATTTGGAAGTGTTTCGAATAGCATAGGAACACTTGGTTCCTTAAGGTTGGCTTTTAAAGCCAAGTTTGACTCCGGTCAACATTTTGAGTAAACGACCTCGGAATCGAGTTTCAACGATTCCAGTAGATTCGTATGATGATTTCAGACATGTACGTATGTCCGGAATGGGTTTTGGATGACCCAGGAGCGTTTCGACGCCAAATAGCGAAAAAGAGTTTCCTTAAGTTTGAAATTTGGTTTGGAACGTTATTTTTATGTTATCGAGGTCCGAATGGAATTCCGAGATAGGGAATAGTTCCGTTATGTCATTCATGACTTGCCTGCAAAATTTAGTGTCATTCCGAGTAGTATAGGTCAATTCGGCGCATTGAAACCGAATTCAAGAACTTAGAAATTCTTAAGTTTGATCCTAGGGGTTTTGAGGGGTGATTTTGAGATCTAGCGTTGTTTCGGGTGTTCTGAAGGCTCGAGCGAGTCCGTATTATGATTTAGGACGTGTTGGTATAATTGGACGGGGACTCGGGTGGGCCCAAGTTCCTCCCGGACACAACACGAGGCCAAAAAAAAAAAACCAGCTGAAAATGCAGCTGGTGCACCTGATCTGGTGTGACCGCAGGTGCGGTTGCCCAGCCGCAGGTGCGGGACCGCTCCTGCGGTCCCAGCCTCGCAGGTGCGGGAATTCCGCAGGTGCGGATTTAATTCCGCAGGTGCGGGCTCAGTCTTTCCCGTCCAACTCTGCAGGTGCGAGCCTCAGCTCGCAGGCGCGAGACCGCAGGTGCGGTCCTCGAGCCGCAGGTGCGGAACCCCTGTAGGCCAGGCAGTGCACTTTCACTTAAACACGGGAT
Organism: Nicotiana undulata; assembly: GCA_005239495.1. Taxonomy (NCBI): domain Eukaryota; kingdom Viridiplantae; phylum Streptophyta; class Magnoliopsida; order Solanales; family Solanaceae; genus Nicotiana; species Nicotiana undulata. Next base: position 17,463 of record ML265052.1, on the reverse strand, counting down.
TTCATTCATTCTTTCCATTTTACACCTCCATTGAAGACTTGAGAGCTTGGGAAGAACTCTTCACAACCTATCTACTAAGAGGTAAGTAAATTCTATTTAAAATGTTATTTTATTACACCAAAACTTAGGTAGATTAACATCTAAATAGTGGAAATCATAGGGATAGAGTGAAAACCTAGGGTTGATTAACTTTAGGGAATTTCACCACTTTTCTACCATGAAATCATGTAAAAATTACATATTAATGATCCTTAGGCTATGGGTGAGTGCCATCTTCGAAAATTTCTGGAATCCGAGCATGTGGGCCCGGGGGTGTATTTTGGGATTTCTTCAAGAATAGTGAATTTACTAAATAAGTAGGAGTTTCCATACCCTGAGCATGCATTGACATATTTATATATCATTTGGTTAGTTTTGAGTCGTCGGGTGTAAAGTTTGGAGTTTCGGGCGCGTTCTTGGCTGGGAAGTAGATTCTACGCGAGGTGAGTCTCCTTTCCAACCTTGTAAGAGGGAATTGTCCCCATAGGTAAATGTAAATGATTGGATTGTCCTTATTTGCGGGGGCTACGTACGCGCAAAGTGACGAGAGTCCGTGCGTAGCTACTACTCTTTTGCGTCGGGTAGAATTTAGGATTTAACAAGCATGACTTTATATGCCATACCTGTATCTCTACACGTGTTCCTAGTTGCTTATTATCCTTGAAATTTACATGAGGATTTAGGAAGCTATGTGTAAGTTTAAGTTCATAAATCTCTGAATGCAAGAATAATCCATGATAGGTTCCTGAATTGCCTGATAAATTCTGTGTATGTCTATGAGCACCCGTGTCTTATGTATAATTCGCGAGCGGGGTAGCCCTATATTTATGTCAACCGCGTCGCATGATCGATTCGCGAGCGGGGTAATAGATGCATCTATGGTTCGTTGATGAGTGGTGATTTTACCACTCATTTTAGCCTCTTCTCATTAGATTTTGTATTGTTAAATGATAACTTGAGGTCGTTGTTAGTGTATAATTGCTAAATTTTCAGGGAAATGATGCTATGAAGGTTGGTGATGAATTGGACTGAACTTTTGGCGCCGTTGCTGGGGAACAATAGGCGTAACTTAGGTTATTGGTTGTTGGAGAAGTAAGCTTTAGTGCTTTGATCCAAATTTGTGTAAAATTTGATACGCTCAATTTACACCTTAAAAGAATGTAAGCGATCGTTGGGAAATATAGTAACCGACAAGGTTGGGGTCGAATCCCACAGAGAACAATATGAGGGCGTTTAGGAATGCTAGAGAATTATCACTTATCGCGCAGTGCCAAACAAATACGATTTTTATGTAGAAAGTTGTTTTATATCTAAATGCGAAAATATAAACTATCCTAGAAAGCAATTAAATGGTCAATGGCAACAAGTATCGATGCTTCGGGTATTGCACCCGAGTAACGATCCAATGTATTTCACGATTTTACAAATATGAGCGGGGAACGATAATTAGCCACGGATAACATTTCTTAATTAGATTTTCCCAAAGACTAACAAGACTTCCTAATTGAATTATCCCTAACCCAATTAGGAGATTAAACACTTCCGAGTTTGGCTACAAGTAGTTCAATCCTATCCCTAGGTCAAATCTATAAAATGAGGGTTAAATCCTCAAGTTCTTGTTAATTAATCTTTCCCAACCCCAAATAATCTTTTCCAAAACTAATTCGGGGTTAATGGGCGAGTCCTAGGGTTAGCTAATCCCTTTGGAAGTATTAAAGAACAAGAATAATTAAAGTAACAAACACCCACTTCACAAATATAATAAAATCATTCAATACATAAGCACAACAACGTATTTAATCCACACTTTAAATATGAATATTCCCATAAACCATATTCAAGTGTTGGAAAAATAATACACACTTAGATATACAATACAAAGTAAGGAAATGAAGAAATAAACACAAATGGGTAAAGAAAACTTCACCACAATGTCGAAATCTACAAATCCAAAGTGTGTGTGCAAACCCACAAATCAATACTTGTTCTTCTCTACTCAAAATATATTTACAAGACTCAAAATATATTCAAAGATATTATTTTCTTGCAAAAAGCTCTCTAAAAAATGGCTGCTAGGTCGAGTATATAAAAGTTGAAGTTGGAAAATGTAATTTTACACCTTTGTCCAAATCTGATGCCCGACTACCGCACCTGCGGAAGATTCATCGCAGGTGCGATTCCGCAGGGGCGGAATATTTCTCGCAGGTGCGAGTTCTGAGTTTTATCACTTTTCCGCAGGGGCGGATGTCTGGTCGCACCTGCGGTTCCGCAGGTGCGTGAATTTCATCGCAGGTGCGAGATTAGGCTAGTTTTACTTCCATCAAAATTGCGGACATTTGGTCGCACCTGCGGTTCCGCAGGTGCGTAAAAAACATCGCAGGTGCAAGTCTTGTGTGCCTGAGCTGGCTTCGCAGGGGCAAAAATTCCTCGCAGGCGCGAGGTCGCGCTTGCGACCTAAAATCCGCAGGTGCGGAATCACTGAAGCCTTTCATGCACATTTTCACCGCTATTTGTCCAACTTTCAGTCCAATTCATCACCAACCTTCATATCATCATTTCCCTGAAAATTTAGCAATTATACACTAACAACGACCTCAAGTTATCATTTAACAATACAAAATATAATGAGAAGAGGCTAAAATGAGTGGTAAAATCACCACTCATCAACACCCCCAACTTAGACTTTTGCTTGTCCTCAAGCAAATCAAAAATAATCACTCAATGAGGTCCTACTCCTTTAAACACAAGTCAAATTGCTCAATCTCACAATTCCCATTTTCCATTTAAGCATCTAAACTAATGGATTTGGTTGGTACCAATAATTAGGCTCAAGTATGCTTCTTAATCGAATTACACCCTCGTTTACAAACAATTTTAAGAAGTGCACGAGCTTTTCAAAAACAATAACGTGATAAGAAGAAAAAGCCTCAAGGAGTGACTCAACAACACTAATCTACTATACATGCTCGACTCATTTATAAAAAATGAAAATAATTTCACCATCCAATCCTAATTCATGTGCCCTCACAAGAACGAAAGAAAGTCCCAACTCACAATATTTACGATATCAACAACAAGGGACATATTTACAAAGTCACTCACACTCACAAAAACGTTCAAGTGCTACAAACAATCATACCATAAGCTTGCCCTTACTTTAATTCATAGCATATTCAAGAATATTCAGTTGGAGATCCCATAAGGACTTTATAAGCTTGTAACGTAGGTTTGGGGAAAGGTAGGATACACATTTGGGAAATGGCTATACCCTCCTTGAACACTACTAAATTTCTGTCAATTCAAATCACATAGCCTCATTGGCACTTAGTTATTTCCCTAGAACCATTTTCATACTTCAATTCCTCTCTTCAAAGCTCCCATATTCTTTTTGTTCTTTTCTTTTGTCTTTTCCTTTTGTATTTTTCTTTTGTATATTAAATATTTTTTTTGGAGCTTGATTTCAAGAGAGTGCCTTCCTAGTTTCCATNGAGGAATTATTTTTCAAGAGGGAAAGGCTAGTATTGAGGTGACCAAAGAAAAAGTTCAAGGCTCAAATGGGATAACTAGTGATAATATATATACAAAGGTGGCTAAAAAGGCTAACGGGTTTTTAATAACACAAAGAATGCCTAAGGTCATTTCTCCAACCAAACATAACTATCATTAGCATTGAAAAACCAACCGGGCAAGTTCTAGATGATGGAAGCAAACACAAGAATTATTTATACAAACACTAACACACATGGCACATGAATCGATCAAGGATGGATCAATTTCTTTTTGTTATCATTTCGAGCAATTTTTTTAGAGTTTAGAGCAATAATTTTGAGCTAGTATGTAAAGAGTCACTACAAGAGCCAAGAAATTATCATAAAAATTGTTTTGCACATGCAACTTATTTGTCTTCATTAAAAACTCATTGGAGGGGTATTCTTAGATCACATTTCTCATACAAGAGATTAATTTCTTTAGTACCAAATAATCCAAGAGTCTCTTCCTAGCAACACAAGACTAATTCCCTTAAGAAAGTTGTCAAACAATCTATCATAGGGACAAGTCACCCCGTTCACTTCAAAATGTATTTCTTGGGAAAGAACCGTAGCTTGAAGAAAACCCAAGAAAGTTTTATTACTACGTAATTGAAATGAACAAACTACTAAAAATGAAATTAAGAAGCTAAAAGTTAAAAATAAAATCAACTACTAAAACAGCTAAACCCAATCATACCAAGCCCGGCAAGGGCACATCATATCTATAAATAACACTAAATCCCGGCAAGGGCACATAACAATGTTATCACCCAAGTCATATTTAGATACAATATATAGAAACAAAAAAATATGCACATGCCACCCCCAACTTTAAACATTGCAGTGACCTCACTGCACAATATAAAAATAAAAGATCAAAGTTTGAGGGTCTCTCTGATGTCTGCATCAGACTAGCAGACTGTAGGGGAAGTGGCTGGACAGCATGGCTGTGAGCTCTCATCACCCTCCTCACCATCAAAATCATCATCATCATCATCATCATCGTCCTCATCACCACCATCATCACCATCATCACCATCAGACAGGAAGGAATACTCCTCGCTGTCATCAGCATCTGCAACAGGCAGTTTCCTGCTCGGTTGTCCCCACTTGAAGATTGCTTTGACTCCTCGCCAAATCTTGATTAGGAGCTTCCCTTTCTTCTTGCTCTTTGCCTTCTCCTTCTGAAATTCCCCCTCCAAATCAACATGAGCCTTTGCAAGGCTGGTGTAGGAGGTCTCCATCTGCTTCAGAGAAGCAGCCATCTTACCATGAGAAGTGGCCATCTCCGCCTGGGCTGCAAAGTATCTTTGCATCTCCTCTCTGGTGCAATAATCAGGATGTGGCTGAGACGTGGGTGGTCCTGTGGGGAGTTTGGACAAAAGGTCCCTGATAAGAGTGAGCTGGGAGTTCATCTCCCCATATGGACCTGCTGAGTGCCGGGAGGAGGATCCTATATCAGTGGTGGAAGCGGATGACTTTCTTTTCTTGCTTGTGATTGCTTCACCTTCACCCTTTACCCTTAATGGCTGGAAAGGCTTGTAAGCCGGTACCCTCTGATCATCGGGGCGTTCTTCCACCTCTGCCCGTCGACAGAGCTCAGTGATCAATGATGGAAAGAGCAATCCCGACCCATTTTCAAATATAAACTATCGCATCTCCTGAGAGATGTAGTGACATGGGTTCACCTGAACTCCGTCGATCAAGCAAGCTACAATCAGTGCCCTGGTGTAGGATACATCCGAGACATTCCCACTGGGGGAGACTCTGCTGCACACGATGTGTAACCAGATCTTTGCTTCGGCCGTGAAGTCAGCTGACTTCAAGCCTTTTCTCTTGTTTTCACATCTAGCTCGAACACCCTCGGGGTAGAGTTTTGAGGCCAGCCATACTGCATTCTCGTATTGATCTCTTTCCACCACTAGTTGCATTGGGTAGTTTGGGATACCCAGGGCGTCATTAATTTCTTCTACCCCGAATCACACCTGCTTCCCTCTGATGATGAGCCTGGGATCCCTGAAGGAATACCGTCTGAGGTTGGCGTAGAACTCTCAGACCAATGTCTCATTTGCCGTGCATGGAGTGGGGATGAAACACGTCCATCCAGATGATTGGAGCCGTTCATAGAATCCAGGCAACTTTTCATTAACTTTGTCCATAGCTATGCCTCGCTCAAGAACCAATTTCTTCGTGTGGAGTTGTTCAAAGTACCGGCGTTGGCATGTGGCAGACATAAACTGGTATTCATCATATTGTTCTGCAATCTCCTCCTCATTTTCATAGTGTTGGCTTTGGGTCGGGTCCATTTGGTCAATCAAAGTACCTAAAAAAGTTGAAAACGAAGTTAGGCCGGCAGTGGGACCACATTAAGCAACTTAAATTATTGTAATTTGGCCAAAGAACCAAGCCGAACGGGCCCAGGACTGGCCTATTGCAACCATACTGTTATTGCTCAAAGTTGCCAGTTTCCGCACCAGCGGACTTTTGGTCGCAGGTGCGGTATCATAACATCGGTAAAATATATCGCAACAACGGCATTTTGTGCACCAGCGACTCAGGATTCGCAGGTGCGGTGTTGCACCAGCAGAAAAAATTTCGCACCTGCGGTCCTCGTCCAAATTTTCACTGCCCTGAATTTTCTTCAAATTTTTCAATTGAACAATGATTTGGGAGATTAATCTGTACTCAAGACTTCCATATTAGTAGACCCATTGTCATCTAACTTCATTTATTCTCAAATCAAAGTTCAATGCACTCGATTTCCCCTCGTTTACCTCACCCGAACACTTTGCGAGAAAATGCCTATTAATCTCTCCTCACAAATAGATTAAATCTCTACGCTCAACCAATTCTCACCTCTATACTCTAGTTGCAAGCTTTGAGACCAAAGAAAATAGATATTGAGACAAAGTCATTCTACACATTTTACATGGCCATTGATGGTCCGAGAAGGACAATAATGTATGCATAATCAACTAGAGATGAAGGAAATGATGAGGAGAGAAATATACATGATTTCTCGTGGGTTAGTGGGTGAAGATTTAGGATGTGAAGGAGGGGAGTGAACTGCTGCCTCTATGCTTGAATTATTAAGAAGTAGAACTGACCTGGGGGTGTTGCAATTAAATATGCACAGATGGGCGACTTCCGCGCATGCGGTCAATGTTCCGCACCTGCGGGACCGCAGGTGCGAATATATGGTCGCACCAGCGAATTAAGTCGCACCTGCGATTGAGTTAGCCGCGCCTGCGAGACCGCACCTGCGGCGAAAATACCTGGGTCTACCTTCAAATCTTACTGTGTTGGTATGCGATCGCATTTTGGCATCGCATGTCAAATGTGCGATCGCACATGGACCTGGCATCACCGCATCCTTGGGCAGTGTTGCCCAGAGGTATTTTTGTGCCTTTTTGCACTGCGTTTGGCCCTCCGGTGTCCTAAACCTGCTCAAATCAACTCCAAAAATATGAAACTTGGCAGATTGGTTAGAAATAATATAAGAAGCTAGTTAAAAAGAAAATTTTCAAAAATGACTCAAAAAGTTATTTGAACCACGATGGGTTGCCTCCCACCAAGCGCCGCATTTAACGTCGTGGCACGACGCAAGTAAACTTTTACCACTTTTCTCGCCACTTTGACAATATGAACTGGGCACCTAGCTTGGAATCAAGGTTGTGACCACGAGCGGTGGGAGGTGGTAGAACGATGACCGAGCCAAGCCTCAATTTCTTCATTTTGCACTTCTTGGCCCGCATGTGAGGGATGTCATTTTGCCTTCTTTGTTCTTCAAATTACAAGATGTAAGGCACAAAATTTTCCTCCTCGCAATACTCCAAGGACTCATGTAGCTAAACTTCTGTTTCACCACACAATTCCAAAGTTGAGAAATTCTTGGAATGTGCCTTCAAAATCCCAACTTGCAATATTTCTTCAATTGTGACATCCTCATTTTCCCCCAGAATTGAGTCAAACTCAACCAAATCTTCAATCACCACGGTTGACTCAAGTTCCATATTTTTGTTGGCATCCGGAATTTTCATGGAGTCGGTTGGCGGATGTTCAAGGCTTGATTCCTCAAAGTAACACTCATCCTCGCCCTCAGTTATGAACTCTTCTTGACTTTCATCCACACTTGCGATTTGGGATACATGGTGAGTTTCCATCAATGCTTGCAATTGGCCTTCCAAAGTGCGGATGTGTTCATCATTCTGAGCTACATTACATTTCAAGCCTTCGAGTGCGAGGTAGTGCTTTTCCTCATTTTCCAGAATGTCCTCCAACATATGCATCATCCTCTCATTTTGAGCATTTGAGAGTTCTTCTTGGTTTTGTTCAAGTGCCATGGATTCAACTTCTTGGCTATCACTCACCTCCAAGGCTTTTTGAGCCCTTGAAGCTTCAATCATTGCATCCATTTGTGAGTGTAGCCTTTCAAGTACCAAATCATTTTGGAGATTGGTCTCCAAAAGTTACTCCAAGGCATGTTGCTCATGGTTTCTTTTTTCAAGTAGACATTCCAGCATGAGCTTGAACTCTCTATTGCTATTATGATCAAATTCCTCCACTTCATTGCCCCTAAAATTTCCATTACAAAAAGTAGATTCATCATAGTGGGAGCTCGGGGAAGGGACGGAGAAATACAAACAATTATACACATGACCATTGTGGCCACCACACCTATCACAAATACTCCACTCATGGGTTTGAAATTGTGCGCACAAGTCATCCCCGAGAGAATTTAAACAATTTTGCCACGAGTGTGGTCCTCCACAATAAGGACAAGGGTCATCAAAATATGAACAACTACCATCCGACCAATATTCATTATACGATGCCATATTTTCTTTGTTTTTTTTTTTTGAAAATTTAAGAAAATAAACACGAAAAATTAATTACACTAATATTCACAAATTTGGATCAAAGAACTAAAGCTTACTTCTCCAACAACCAATAACCTAAGTTACGCCTATTGTTCCCCGGCAACGGCGCCAAAATTTGATACGCTCAATTTACACCTTAAAAGAATGTAAGCGATCGTTGTCAAATATAGTAACCCAACAAGGTTGGGGTCGAATCCCACAGAGAATAATATGAGGGCATTTAGGAATGCTAGAGAATTATCACTTATCGTGTAGTGCCAAACAAATACGATTTTTATGTCGAAAGATGTTTTATATCTAAATGCAAAAATATAAACTAACCTAGAAAGCAATTAAATGGTCAATGGCAACAAGTATCGATGCTTTGGGTATTGCACCCGAGTAACAATCCAATGTATTTCACGATTTTACAAATATGAGCGGGTAATGTTAATTAGCCACGGATAACATTTCTTAATTAGCTTTTCCCAAAGACTAACAAGACTTCCTAATTGAATTATCCCTAACCCAATTAGGAGATTAAGCACTTCCGAGTTTGGCTACAAGTAGTTCAATCCTATCCCTAGGTAGAATCTATAAAATGAGGGTTAAATCCTCAAGTTCTTGTTAATTAATCTTTCCCAACCCCAAATAATCTTTTCCAAAACTAATTCGGAGTTAATGGGCGAGTCCTAGGGTTAGCTAATCCCTTTGGAAACATTAAAGAACAAGAATAATTAAAGTAACAAACACCCACTTCACAAATATAATAAAATCATTCAATACATAAGCACAACAAGGTATTTAATCCACACTTTAAATATGAATATTCCCATAAACCATATTCAAGTGTTGAAAAAATACTACACACTTAGATATACAATAAAAAGCGAGGAAATGAATAAATAAACATAAATGGATAAAGAAAACTTCACCACAATGTCGAATCCACAAATCCAAAGTGTGTGTGCAAACCCACAAATCAATACTTGTTCTTCTCTACCTAAAATATATTTACAAGACTCAAAATATATTCAAAGATATTATTTTCTTGCAAAAAGCTCTTTAAAAAATGGCTGCTAGGTCGAGTATATAAAAGTTGAAGTTGAAAAATGTGATTTTACACCTTTGTCCAAATCTGATGCCCGACTACCACACCTGCGGAAGATTCATCGCAGGTGCGATTCCGCAGGCGCGGAATATTTCTCGCAGGTGCGAGTTCTGAGTTTTATCACTTTTCCGCAGGGGCGGATGTCTGGTCGCACCTGCGGTTCCGCAGGTGCGTGGATTTCATCGCAGGTGCGAGATTAGGCTGGTTTGACTTCCATCGTAATTGCGGACATTTGGTCGCACCTGCGGTTCCGCAGGTGCGTAAAAAACACCGCAGGTGCGAGTCTTGTGTGCCTAAGCTGGCTTCGCAGGGGCGAAAATTCCTCGCAGGCGCGAGGTCACGCTTGCGACCTAAAATCCGCAGGTGCGGAATCTTTGAAGCCTTTCATGCACATTTTCACCGCTTTTTGTCCAACTTTCAGTCAAATTCATCACCAACCTTCATAGCATCATTTCCCTTAAAATTTAGCAATTATACACTAACAACGACCTCAAGTTATCATTTAACAATACAAAATATAATGAGAAGAGGCTAAAATGAGTGGTAAAATCACCACTCATCATTCGTGCCGCTCGACCCTCGGCAGTGCAAATTTATTTTCGCGTCGCTTCGGCCATACGCTTTGGCATAGTATGTGTTATGTATTTGACTGAGAGTCTTGTTATTATTAAATAAATTACCCCACGTGTAAGGGGAACTTGAGACTTTTGTGATAATTACTATATGACTCATGAGAATAAATTACAGTTTTATATAATTGATAGCTTCATGCCTTAGTGATTTCCATGACTACTCTTCTTGTCTAGCTTTATGTATTCATATTATTGATTATTGACCCTAGTAAGTATCACGTCTACTTCTCGTCACTACTTCTTCGAGTTTAGACAGGATACGCACTGGGTACATATTTGTTTATATGTACTCATGCTACTCTTCTGTACTTAATTGTACATGTTCTGAGGTTGTTGCACCTGGTCACCATTCGGGTGTTCGTCGCTGAGAATACTACAAGGATTTGACTACACGGCGAGCTGCTCTTCCTGGCGTTTTCCCCGGTAGCACTGTGGAGTTTCCATTATTGTTGAACATCCTGTCTACCCTTCCAGACAGTTGTACATCTATCTTGTGTATATTTTTGTATATTCCACTAGCCGCCTGTGGACTTGTGACACTAGGTCTTGGCACACGTAGTTGATTCACTAGTATTATGCTACTCTGTTTTATGCTGGCAAACGTTTTTGTTTGTTACTTTAAATAACATTTCCTCACTTCCTCACTTTCATTTAAGGACTGTTTAAATTAAAGTGGATAAGTATTTAAACACCTCGTTTGTTTAAGTAATTTCGTTAGTAACTAGTGTTGGCTATCCCGACTCCGGTGTTGGGCGCCATCACGACCTGAGTAGGAATTTGGACCGTGACACTACTTAACATAGTGGATTAAATATTCTAGCAAGTGCTTGGCTTAGACTCAATACTATTCTTTTGACCATTACTTCTGCAGTCAGCTAGATACACCTATAATGCCTCCTTCATCGCTCCGCTCATTGCGGGAGTCATTCGGGCTTGAGTTGCTAGACTCACTTATCCAATTTACAGCTTCTTCGGCAGACAAAGGACTCTTATCTCGGCATGTTTAGGCATGATTTTAGCACAAGTACTTCTTAATTTCTGTCTTATTTAGGTTTTCTTTATATAGATCAATTTTACTAAAATAATTTGTGCAAAAATAATACCTCACCCTAGTAGTGCTTTCAGATGTAAAATGATGCACATAACATGCACATGCCTCATTTGTTAACTTCCTTAAGGACTAAAATCTCATATTTATTTTATTGTTGTGAAAAAACTCATCAAGTAACATTAATCTCTCTAGTATGCACCTAAATTCTCTTAATATAATATTCGTAATAAGATTTATTTACTTTGAAATATATCCATGCCCTGGTCGCGGAGGATGAGTTAATGTAGGTTTAATATTTTCTCCTTTGGCTTGTGCCAAATTAGTTGTTGGAAATATGAGTGTTCAAGGTTAGCATTATCCAACTAACCATTATTATCGTTTTCTATGTTGTGAAATACGACATATCAGAATATATAGTTTTAAATCTTTTGTGCTTCATATTGCACGTTACACTTAAACAAGTTATAATCTTGCAGGCGATTCCCATTATATTGAGTGAGATCAATGTTGGAAAGGCACCAAAGTGAAATTCCCTTTGCTTATAACTCCATTGTCATGACCCAAATTCCCACTGTCAGAACTGTGATGGTGCCTAACGCTGCACTTGCTAGGCAAGCCAACATTAGAAATTTAAAATATGAAAACAATTAAAACTATACAGAGATTCACTAAGTGTCGAGCCTAACCTCGGCAAAGTAGTGACGAGTCTAGGACAAGACACCCACATATAACCTGAACAATATAATCATGCTAGTGGCAACAACAGTAATAAAAGAAATAATGCAGAAAATAATGAGAGGGGGACATACAATGGGGGATTACAACATAAAGAGTGAGAACAATGATAAGACAACATTAAAAAATAATACTTGACCGAATCAAACAATTAAAACAACAAGGGAAAACTGCACGACATCACCTTTCGTGCTTTTACTCTCAACCTCACCAATTCAATAAATAGAACGACACGACATCACCCTTCATGCATTAAGCTCTCATAATATGCACGACATCACCCTTCGTACTATTTCACTCACAAATCATGGCACGACATCACCCTTCGCGCATTAAAACTCACATATCATGGCACGACATCACCCTTCGTGATTTAGACTCTTCCTCACGATATAAATAATACATGCACGACATCACCCTTCGTGCTTTACACTCCTCCTCAAAAATCACAGACTCAACAACAAGGGATAGATAGAAGTATCACAAAGAAACTGTATTTCATCAATGCTTAATATCACAATTTAAATCTCAACTTTAAACCAATATTCCCAAAATATCAAACCTCGGTGAAACCGGATATAAGTCTCCTAACATTTCAATGAAAACGCTAAGCATGGATAATAGGATTTAAGACTGCAAAATTTACAAGAATAGAATTTCACTCGCATGCTATGAATCGACAACAACGCATGGATGTTCGTCACCTCACCTATACATCATATTCAACAACCAATCACGTAGAAAATAAACACATAATACCTATTCCCTCAATCCAAAGTTAGACACGACACTTACCTCGCTCCAGATATCAATTAACGCTCAATCACAGCCTTGCCTTTCAAATTAGCCTCCGAGTCCACAATATCTAGCAAATTTCCAACCAAATGATTCAAAATAAGCCTTAGGAATCATCACCGATAACTACAGTTCAATTTAGTTCATATCTGAAAAAGTCAACAAAAGTCAACACCCAGGCCCGCTTAGTCCAAACCCGAAATTCGGACGAAAAACCGATTAATCATTCACCGACGAGCCCGTATATACGATTGGTTTTTGAATCCGACCTCAGTTTGAGGCCAAATTCCCAAATTTCGAAATCCCTAGTATTCTTCACAAAATCCCCAATTCGACCATAAAAACCCCAGATTCTAGGTTGAAATCTTGTTAAAATAAATGAAAGATTGAAAGAAAAGAGTTAAGAATCACTTACCTATGATTTAGGGAAGAATTGGTCTTTGGAAAATAGCCCCTTGAGGTTTAAGTTTTTAAAATCTTAAGCATGAATGAAAAATCCCGTCTAAGTCCCTTTTACTCAGCTGTAGATGTCGCAATTGCGACTTGAGCTTCACTAATGCGAAGGTGCTATCGCAATTGCGAAGCCCTTCACAGTCCTGATGCCTTCGCAAATTCGAGGAAAGTGTTGCATTTGCGACCACTGAACCTCGCAAATGCGAGTAAAGGTTCGCATATGCGAACGTGACCCTTCCCGGACTCCCATTTGCGAAGGTAACCTCGCAAATACGAGAACTGCTGGCCCAACCTTCTAATCGCAATTGCGATGAAAGCCTCGCAAATGTGGACCCTGTTGTGTTCATAATTGTAATGCCTGATCTCGCAATTGCGAGATCAGAGACCTGCAATAGGTTCAGTTACACCAACAGATTTTTCAAAGTTTAAAACACTGGTAGCCTACCCGAAACTCACCCGAGCCCACAAGGCTCCAAACCAAACATGCACGCAAGTCCAAACATACAAAGTTTCTCGTGCGATCAAATCGCCAAAATAACACCTAGAACTACAAATTTAGCACAAAATTGCATGAAATTTTCAAGAAAGTTTCAAAACTTCTATTTTCTCAACCAAAGGTCCGAATCACGTCAAATCAATTCCGATCTTTACCAAATTTCACAGACATGACTTAAATATTATATTAACTTGTACGAGGCTCCGAAACCAGAATATAGTCCCAATACCAATAAAATCAAACATTAATCATTTTCTTTAAATCCTTAGAATTTCAGTCTTACCATTTTCATTAAAAATTTATTTCTCAAGCTAGGGACCTCAAAACTCGATTCCGGGCATACGCCCAGGCCCCATATTTTATCACGGACCCACCAGGACCATCAGAATACGGGTCCGTGTCAGTTTACTCAAAACGTTTACCGAAGTCAACTAGTAATCATTTTTAAATTACAAAAATTATTTTTTTAAACTTTCCACATAAAGGCTTTTCGGAATTACACCCGGACTGCGCACACAAATCGAGGTGGGTAAAAATGAGATCTCTAAGATTAACAAGCATGGAATAGATTCTTAAACCACAAGATGACCCTTTTGGTCATCACATCCATGGTGCTATGGGAAAGTACTAGCACGAAAGCATTAAACATGACAACATTGTCACGACGCCAAATCCTAACAGGCCGTGATGGCGCCTATCGTGGAACTAGGCTAGCCAACCATCACTTTACTACGCTTTTATTCAATTATAACACTTCACAATTAATAATAATCAAGAAACCATAGCTAAATTTATATAAATAAGTCTTAGCGTCCCCATAATATTCTAAACAACCTCCCAAGAACTGGAGTCAATAGTCATGAACATCTAAGAATAAATAAATCTAACTCTGCTAAAACTATGATATATGTCTCTGAATCAAATGCTAAAACTAAATAAGGAAGGGAAATGGAGAAGCTGTGGACGCTGGACCGCTACCTCGAAATCCCGTGAAAATGCTGCTATCAAACTGCGTCAGCTAATGCTGCAAACTAGTACCTGGATCTGTGCACAGAGGCACAGGAAGTCTTTATGAGTATGTCAACTCAGTAGTAATGAAAATAAATCACAGTCTGAGTAATATAAACACACAGAACAGATACACAATTCCACAAAACCAGTAAAACACCAAGTCACCATGTAACATTCATCAATCATAAGTTCGAAATCAGTTTTCAGAAATCCTTTGAAAACAAGTATAATATCAGTAATGTTCTCAGTGAAAGCCAGTTTGAAAACGAAGTAAATCATAGTTTGAAAAATCAGTAAAAATCTTCATAAAACTTCCCCTCGGGCCATAATCATTTCTTATCACAATATCTTTCAGTATTAGCCCATCAGGAAACCTCACAATCACTCTTCCCATCAGGCAACCTCACAATCACTCTGCCCATCAGGCAACCTCACAATCACTCTTCATAAGCCCCGCGGGCATCACTCAATCGGTACCGGCGCTCACTGAGGGTGTGTTACAGACTCCGGAGGGGCTTCTATAGCCCAAGCGCAATAATAAGCCACAACATTGCATAATTCACACACAATATAGGCCCATAGCCTCACTCATATCATATCATCCTCACAATATAGGCCAGCAGCCTCACTCAGTCAGACATTCTCAATTTGCCCTTAAGGCCATAATATACCAGGTTCTCGACCCAAAAACAGAATTTCATTTTTAAGAAGTAGTATTAAAATACTCTGAGTGTCAAAACAATTTCACAGAAAAGACTGAGTGAAAAATCATAACATATCAGTGAGAAAGATAGTAAACATAACCCCCGAAGGGTAAACAAGTCGGCACTAGGCCCCAAACACGGCTTACAGCCCAAAACATATCATAATGTATACATACTAATTAAGCAAAGGCTTAAAAATCGGTTTCGCAAATCAATAGTCGCCTAAATAGGAAAGATGATTCAAAAGTTTCCACCTTTTTATTTCAAAACCCGTGAAAGGGTGCATAGTCCGGGGTTTCATACCCTCAAGACAGGATTTAAAGACATTACTTACCTCAAAACTAGCCCGAAATTATTCTGCAACACGCTTGCCTCTCGAATCAACCTCCGAAGGCTCCAAATCTACCAAGTTCAGATTTTTATCATCAATATATGTTTAAGGAATAATTTGCAATTAAAAAATGTCGAATTTAACTCAAAAATCCGAAATCGGTCAAAACCTGACCCCCAGTCCTGCGTCCCGAAACTCAGAATTTTTTACATAAAAATGTTCTTCTTCTTCTCATGAGTCCGTACATATAAAGAACACAAAAATCGGAGTTCGTTTGATCCCACAAATCGACCCTTGAAGGTCTCATCATCTCAGGCCCCAAAATCTTATTTTTCTACTGTTTTTCATGAATTAAAGGCTGGGATTATGGTCTATAATCACCCATAAACGAGTTTTAATAATCAAATTACTTACCTCTGTGATACCTACTGATTTTCTCCTCCAAATATCGCCCAAAAAGCTCTCCTCTAAATATCGCCCAAAAAGGGTTATTATTTAACTGCCCAGTGATTTACTCTCCGCGATCGCAACCTTGGCCCTGCGATCGCACTGACCAATTCACCCAGACCTATGCGATCGCAACAAAGCTCACGCAATCGCGGTTCTATAGAACCTCAACCTACGCGATCGCAACCATTCTCACACGATCGCGATGAGCAAGATCCCGCTCCCCACGCGCCTGGATAACTCTACGCGATCGCAGCTCAACCCACGCGATCGCACTGCATTGGGCCCCTTCTACTCCGCGATCGCACCTCCCTTCTTGCGATCACATAGACCAATCTGAGCCTGTCAATAATTAAATCTCTGCGATCGCACTACGTCACCCGCGATCGCAGTGAACTAAATCATTCTGCACAAAAACCAGAAAATCAACAATTGTTCTAAGTCCAAATGAGTCCGTTAATCACCCGAAATCAATCCCGAGCCCCTCGGGACCCCAACCAAACTTACCAACATATCCCATAACATCATTCAAACTTAGTTGCACTCTCAAAACACCAAAACTAACATCAAAACCCCAAAGTTACATCAGATTCAAGCTTAAGAACTTTGATATTTCTAAAATTCACCAATGATGCCGAAACTATCCAAATCAACTCCGATTGACCTGAAATTTTGCAGACAAGTCCAAAACAACATTACAAACTTGTTCCAATTGTCGGAATTCCATTCTGACCCCGATAGCCTATTTTCCACTGCCGTCTGGAATTGCCAAAAACTAACTTCTGCCAATTCAAGCCTAATTCTACACCGGACATCACAAAATTATTCTGAATACACTCCTAAGTTCTAAATCACCTAACGAAGCTATTCGAGCCATAAAATCCGCACACCGAGGTCATTTACAATTAAGTCAACTCTTAGTTGACTTTTTCCATTTTAAGGCTATTCTTAAGGACTAAGTGTCTGAATTCTCATATAACCATTCCGATTCCAAGCCTATAAACTCTAACACATTAACAACATAATAACCAATCTATAATAAGTCAATAACAACAGTTATAATGCAGGTTTTTTTACGTAACGACAGATCGGGTCGTTACATTCTCCCCCTCTTAAACAAACGTTCGTCCTCGAACGAGTCTAGAAACATACCTGGAGTCTCAAACAAGTGAGGATATTTGCTCCGCATCTCCTGCTTGGTCTCCAAAGTAGCCTCCTCTATTGGCTGACCTCTCCACTGCACCTTCACTGATGCTATCTCCTTAGATC
>ML265051.1:131384-148246 GCA_005239495.1 Nicotiana undulata | reverse complement strand
CCCCCCCCCCCCCCCCCCCCCCCCCGATCCTATTTTTTCCCTCGGATTTGCCTCCCCCTCGGGAATAGCTTCTTCCTCGAGAGTAGCCTCCTTATCAACCCCATCTTTATCTTCCCCGATCTCGGAGCTGCTAGCGGAACCTTCATCATCGGAGAGCAAAGCAGCAACCTCTTCCTCCAAGGTTTTTGTTTTTTCAATATCTGCTGAGAGGTCGAAGCCTCGAGCGTGTACCTTCTTGAGTGTTTTTCTCCGGGACTGCAACCTTGCATGGCTGAGGGCACACGACGACTTGATTTCGGCCGCAACATAGATCTCCGATGCCCAAGTTTTAGCAGCTTTAGTGTCAGCTCAGTACAAGGACACATATGCCTCCACCTCGGATTTAACTTTCGCAAGTTCAGCGGCTGATTTCGCTCCGAGCTCCTCAATTTCGCAGCTCGGGGCCAAGCTTTCCTCCTTCACATTTTGAAGTTGGTGCTCGATTGAAGTAAGCTACTCCTGAAGCGTATCTTTCTCTGAGGCGAGACGGTCCATGTGTTGCTTCCACCCTAGGGTCTCAACCTATTTGGTCTTGAGCGCTTCTCGAAGTTGCTCCACCAGGTCAGCCTTCTGCTGAAACTGCAAAGTTGAAGTGTTAAACACCAAACCAAGTAAATTCAAAATAAGCCCACAATGGTTATAGTAATTTCTCAATGAGCTCGACTCGCTCTTGGGAAGCCTTCACCGAACCAGCTTGGAGATCGCTGATTTCCTCCTCTTTTTTAACATAGAGAGCCTTAATGTTGTCCCTCTCTGTCACAAGCTTCTGGAGCTCAGCTTCACACCGGACGAGCTCGGTCTGAGATTTGGAAAATTCTTGTTGGTGAAGCAACACGGATTTCTCACAAAGAAAAGGAGTCAAGCTTAAAAAGATAAAAAATAAATTCGAAGCGTAGTTATGAAATCAAAGCTTACTTGTTTGCGAAGATTTTCGGCCTCATCAAAAATGAAAGAGGCGTCAAGATCGGGGAAATCTTCAATCCCCACAAGGCACTCCTGAAAGATGTCATTCTCTCCATGGGTCGCCCCCACATCTGGAGTCCTCATGGATCAAGCTTCTCGGAAGTGTCCCTAGGAGAACTCCGGGCCTAGCGGCGAGTAATCTACATTAATTACCACGAGTGAATCACTCGAGATATTATCTTGTCTTTGAACAAACTCGGAGTTAGGCTGTCCAAGCTCACCGACCGAGTGTCCCCCAGGACGAGGCGCACCTTTTTTACCTGATGGCTCGGGGACTTTGCTAGAGCTTCCCTCCGAAATTTCTTTGGTTCGACACTGAACTGCCTTTGCCACCATTAATTCAGCAGCCTTCGAAGCATCAATGCTTCCTCTTTGCCGAGGTACCAGCGGACATCCATCATCTTCTACCTCTTCGTCCTCAACATGAAGTCGTTGGGTTGTTTCTGAAGATAAGGCCACAGTATGGGCCCTAGGTTTTTGAAGCGTACTTTTCTTTGGCTTCAGGGAACTTACGGGCGACCTCGTCTTCCTTTTCTTGTCCTTGGTAGGCTTTGTATTTCTTCCTCACCGGGTGGGGGTGGCCTCATTGCAACGACGTCTCCAAGGCCTGCGTAAAAGAAAAAGTAAGTAGCTCACTAAGGGACATAGATGTGCTAATAATAAAACTCACCATGGTTTTTGGCCTCCCATCGACCTTTGGCCAAATCGCGCTAGTTGCGCTCGGCGTGTGAAGAAGTAGACGCCAGTTTCCAAACCCAATTCGGGAGGTCCCGAACCGCACCAGGAAACCAAGCAACGACTGCACCATCATAAAGAAATTAGATCGAGAAAGAGATGAGATCGAGAAATAACAGAAAAATCAGAGTACTATCGATAAACCTCTACTTACGTTTCATGTTCCATTCCTTGGGGAATGGCATCCTTTCAGCATGAATCAGGTCGGAGGTCTTGATTCGGACAAACCGACTCATCCATCCTCGATCCGTGTCCTCGTCGATACTGGAGGAGAAGGATTTCGAGGATCGGTGTCACAGCTTTATCAGGTCACCTCGATAAAGGCGAGGGTTGTATAACCTGATCAGATGGTCGAGGGTAAATGACATCCCCTCGACCTTGCTCGAGAAGTATCTACTCAGATTGATGATTCTCCGGAAGGAGGGGTAAATTTGACCAAGTGTTACTTGGTACTGGTGGCAAAAGTCGAGAATCACTAGGTCTATGGAGGGTAGAAGGATCTATGGGACCCAACGTGAACGGATAGGTGTACACGCTCAGGTATCCTGCTTTGTGAGTAGTAATGTCCTTATTAGATGAAGGGATCACCACGTCTTTATTCCCCCAATTACAGTCCTCCTTCACCTGATCGAGTTCTGCTTTGGTTATCAAGATGATATATCGAGACATAGGTTCACATCGACCCGGGACTGAAGCGGGTCTATCGATTTTGAAATCGGAGGATGTTTTGCACGACCCAGGAATACACTCCTTGATACGAGGTGACACCACTGCCTTACTTCTGGACTGTCGTGATGACATAGAGGCTTTCTCTTTCTGGGAAACAAACTTAGACATTTTGGCCATTACTGTTGTTAAATTCAGAAGGAAAGAAGAAGTTGGTGATGAAATAAGAACGATTGAGAGAAGGGTAAGCTCAGAGAACTTGAAGAAACTTACGAGGTTTTAAGAATGCTTTGAGAAGTAAAGTTTGCAAAATTGGGAAGTAGGTCTATTTATAGAGGGCGACTAAGAGTGTTGGGGAAGACAAATGGCCGACCATCCGCTTTCAATTAATGGGCTTGGGAAACTTTGCAAACGCAACATTTCAATCACATCAGTCGTGATGTCACGAGTCTAGAATCGTGGTTGAGGCCTCGAAGGGCCGGGAATCAAATCGTTTCTTATCATTCTATTCTAAGAAACGCGGGGATTATTTGTATGCGGTCAAAATTATTGACCCCGATTTTTTAGGCTCGAGAAGTAGCATCGAGTTCAGAAGTTCTATAAAGACAAGATCGGGCTCGAAGACAGAATGGGAGGCTCAAAGACCTAAGCGATCGAGGAACATTAAAGCTAGTGCGACCGATTCCGAGACAATGCCGTTACAAGTTTGTTACAAAAGGGCAAAATTCTCGCCACTTCCCCAAGGTCATGGCGTAAATTCCGGGATAGATTTGTACGAATTTGTACAAATTCGTACTAGGTGGTTACACAACTGTCCCAATAAGATTCTTTATTGTAAATAGAAATGTACCTTATTTATGATTTTCCCTCCTATATAAAGGGGACCCCAATCATTTGTAAGCATCATCTAATCATTGGCAAAGGATATACTCTCTAGTTTTCGCTCATTGTTCATCAGATCTTCCCTTTGAACTTTATTATTCTTCTTTCTTTACTGTTCTTAATTCACCTCGAGGTCATCGAGCTCGAGGTCGATACTGCTTAAATAACACTGATTTGGTTCACTTATTCCTTTCATTTGTACCGTATACTTCTTGTTTATTAATTGGTATTGAACTAGATCACATATATTTAAAACCATAAATCAAATTTAATTATTACTCGCATTTTTGAGGTAAACAAGAATATATATTGTAACATAACAAATTGGTTCCAAAAAAAACTTGACCGTTATAATGTACTGTTGTTATAGAGGATGGTTGTTATAGAGAAGTCTAACTATATAATAGTTTGACTTCATATCAAATATTTTTGGAGGTGAAATCTAATTTGAAAGTAAGCTCGAACGCAATTACATAATCTTTTGGATGCAAACGTCAGCAAATCTATGGCAAGTTCATAACATTCCATTTCTAAGATTATAATGGCATGTATAAAACACACAACTTTACGAGAGAAAATATAAATATTCAATTTCCTTCAAGAAAGAAATTTAATCATGTTCTGGTTATAAGTTTATTCGCAATTCCTCAAATTTCCTTTAAATTTACGTAATAAAATGTAATATGTTCCAGCTTGTTATGAAAATATTATTGTGGATGTCCATTTATTTGTCACGACCCGAATTTACCCTCCGAACGATCTCGTGACGGCACCTAGTCTCTACGACCAGGTAAGCCTAAATTGCGGAAAAATAAGACAAATAATAAAAGAAACAGTAAAGATGAAGTAATACTATAAAATTTAGCCGCTCGGCATCTACAACTCTTACTTTCCCAAAACCCAGAATGTCACCAAGTCACAGGCTTATACAACTATAGCTCTATACAACGGAATACGAAAATTTTGTATATGTGTATCTCCTATGCCTATAGTAGAGTAGATGGGGACACGTGAGATTCTGCGGAAGCGGTAGAATTACCTCGCGGTCTCCTTAGCAAGTGTTGTAGTACTCCTCGCCAAAACGCTGTGTACCGGTATCTGGATCTGCACATGGGGAAAACATGCGCAGGAAAGGGCATGAGTACTCCACATTCGGTACTCCGTAAGTGCCAAGCCTAACCCCAGTCAAGTAGTGACGAGGTCAGGTTAAGGCTCTACTGAGTTTGAAAATAAGACAGTTATAAGTTTGAAAAATGACATATAAATAGCCAAAATAAGCAGAATTTAAGGGAGAACTGGAAGAAATAATAAATAAAAACCCTTGGCTCAGCACAACATATATCTCAACAGCAATTATGCAATGCAGTACAGGGAAAAAGCTCCCGGATATCAGTCAGTAGTCCAATTTAAATATGCTATGCAGTTCAGGGGGAAGCTCCCGGATCTCAGTCCGTAGTCCCAATTTAAATATGCTATGCAGTACAGGGGGAAAGCTCCCAGATCTCAGTCCGTAGTCCCAATTTAAATATGAGATGCAGCATTCTAATGGATACGGCTTAATTAAACAATTCAAGAAAACAATAGGCAAGAATAAGGTAAAACTACCTAAGCATGGAGCAAATAGTAGCAAATACGGGGAATTCAAAGTGAAAACAAGTAGGCATGCTCATTCCTATGCTAACTAATCAGTTATAACATGAAGCAGTAATATAGGAATGAAATGAGTTGTGTCATGGAAGGAAAAGCAGGAATTTAGCAACAATGACCCGTGTACGCACTCGTCACCTCACGTACACGGCGTCCACATAGTAAAATCAATATAAAATGCCAAAGGGAAATCCCCAACACAGAGTTAGGAAAGCCACTTACCTTGACTGCGCTAATCAACTCAATACCACACTTTTTCCACGAGTATCCGACTCCGGGTGGCCCAAATCTATTCAATTCGATTGCATAATGTAAATATCACTTCAAGGGAACACAATAGCTAATTATTTCTAAGCTAATACGCGAAATTAGGAAATTCGCCCAAAAAGTCCCCCGGGCCCATGTCTGGGGATCGGGTAAAACTTATATTTCCCGAACACCCATTCGCTCACGAAACCACTCGAACAAGAATCATCAAAATCCGACGTCTAAAATTCCCTAAATCCTCAGCTTTCTACTTGGGGAAGTTTCATCCCAATTTCATGGGTTTTCATCCAATTTTAATGATTAGATTGAGGAGAATGATAGGGATTATTGATATAAAATTGATTAAGGTTAGAAAACGATACCTATGATTCTCCTATTCGAATTCCACTGAAAATCGCAAATTTCCGAAACGACCGGCCAGGTCGTTAAATTCTCCCCCTCTTAAGAAAATTGTTCGTCCTCGAACGAGTATAGAAACATACCTAAAGCTGTGAAAAGATGAGGATATTGACTCCGCATATCATTCTCGGTCTCCCAAGTCGCCTCCTCGACCGGATGACCCATCCATGGAACCTTGACTGAGGCAATATTCTTCGATCTGAGCTTCCTGACCTGCCTGCCTAATATAGCCACAGGCTCCTCAACATATGATAGATCCTTGTCCAATTGGACTGAGCTGAAATCCAAAACATGAGTCGGATCACCGTGATACTTCCGGAGCATGGAAACGTGGAACACCGGATGAACTTCTGATAGGTTGGAAGGCAAGGCCAACTCATAAGCAACCTCCCCAACCCGCTACAACACCTCAAAAGGGCCAATGAACCTCGGACTCAGCTTACCCTTCTTCCCGAATCTCATGACGCCCTTCATAGGCGATACCCGAAGCAAAACCCGATCACCAATCATAAATGCCAAGTCACAAAACTTCCGGTCCGCGTAACTCTTCTGCCTGGACTGAGCTATGCGAAGTCTCTCTTGGATCACCTTCACCTTGTCCAGGGCATCCTGAACCAAGTCTGTACCCAACAATCAGGCCTCGCCCGGCTCAAACCATCCTACTGGAGACCTGCACTGCCTACCATATAAAGCCTCATACAGTGCCATTTGAATGTTGGACTGAATAGCTGTTATTATAAGAAAACTCTGCAAGAGCAGTTTGAGGCCATGCGCAACTTCATTTCAGGTATTATGACTTGTAGGTGTGGCCGGAGTTGAATTTCGGGAAGTTCGGAGTTAAATTGGAAAGAAAATTCTCATTTCGGAAGCCTTAAGTGGGAAGAATTGACTAGGATTGCAATTTTGAGTAGACGACCTCCGAATCGGGATTTGAAAGTTCCAGCAGGTTTGTATGATGATTTCGGACTTGGGCGTGTGTTCGGAACGGGCTTTGGATGATCCGGGAGCGTTTCGGCGCCCAATAGTGAAATAAGAGTTTCTTTAAGTTCAAATTTTGCTTGGAACACATTGTGTTATCGAGGTCCGAACAGAATTTCGAGACCGGAAATAGTTCTGTTATGTCATTTATGACTTGCTTGAAAAATTTGGCGTCATTCTGAGTAGTATAGGTAGGTTCGGCGCATTTTTAATGAATTCAAGAACTTAAAGTTCTTAAGTTTGATTCTAGGGGTTTTGAGGTGTGATTCTGAGTTTTAGCGTTGTTTTGAGTGTTCTGAAGGCTCGAGCAAGTCCATAGGATGATTTGGGACTTGTTGGTACATTCAGTTTGAAGTTCCGAAGGCTCGGGTGAGTTCCGGATAGCTCCCGGGATGTATTTAGGCTTAAAACATAGCTGTTGCAGGTCAGAGTAGTCAAATCTCTGAACCCACCACCGAGGTCCGCGGTCCTTTTTGTGCTGACCGCGGTGGGGGCCTTTGCCGCGGTCGTTTTTGTGCGGTCCGCGGTGGAGGAGCTGGACCACTGGTCTGACTTCGGAGGCCTATATCCTTTGATATACAAGGAATTTTGAGATGATTCAAACCGAAAGTTGTAGCTCTTCGTGTCTAGTTTCCAGAAAGGTAAAGAAATCGCAATTTGGACATCTGTAGAGAACGTTATGGCCAACATACTAAAGCATGGCCACTCCGTGGGGAGCGGATGAGTGATACATCTGGCGAGCGCCGGTGAAGAACGACCATTTGGTTTTATATCGATCAAGAAATGAAAAGGTGCACTGCAGTCATTTTTCTTTGTTTTCTTCACTTTTTCTTGTTTTTGCCAGCGAGGTCCGCGGTCGTTTTTGTACGGTCCGCGGTGGGGGACTTAGAGGGGTATAAATAAGTGGGATTTTCGGTTTTTTTCATTATTTAAAAACCTAAAAACATAAGAGGCGATTTTCCAAACACTCTTTCTTCTCCAAAATATTTGTAAGTGATTTCTAACTCATTTTCTTCACTCCTTAACTTCATTTTACAAGGTTTCATCCTAGAATCTAGGGTTTTCATGATGGAATTGGGAATTTTGGGTAAAACCTAAAAACATTGAAATTTGGGGATTTAGACCTCAAATTGGGGTCAGATTCCAAAACCATTCATATATCCGGGCTCGGGGCGAATGGGTAATCGGGTTTTGGTCCGAATTTCGGGTTTGGACCAAGCGGAGCCGGGGTCGATTTTTGACTTTTTGGGGACAACTTTAGAAAACTCACTTCCATGCATTAGAATTGATTCATTTAGCATTTTATTTATATAATTAAGTAACTTGTGGCTAGTTTCGAGTCCTTGGGAGATGAGTTTGGAGTTTCAGGTGCGTTCTTGACCCGAAGAGTAGGATCGACACGATGTAAGTCTCCTTTCTAACTTTGTGAGGGGGAATTTTCCCCATAGGTGAACCAATTAATTATGTGTTATTCTTTGCGGGGGCTACGTAAGCACGAGGTGACGGGACTCCGTGCGTAGCTACTAATATGCTATGTCCGGGTAGTCTAGGAGCTACTAGCATGCTTTACTTGTTGTACTTGTGACCTTGTCAATAAAATATCATGTGAGGCTTTCAATTAGTAACTAAATCTCTGAGAAGGATAGAGTTTACTTTTCTTAATCACCCAGAAGGAGAATTGATTCTTCCTTGGATAATTGTGTTTCGGATAAATCTATAATGTTTGGAACCCTGTCGAAATTGGCAAGTAAATCTCCAGAAAGGTTTTAAATACTATTCTCATGTTATTAAAAGGAGAATTTTATCACTTAATCGAACAACTAATTCTCCTGATAAAAAAATGTGATTTATTGGTGTGAAACTGTGTAACTTTGGGTGCTTGAGTCGTATGTATGATTCGCGAGCAAGATGACCCTGTATTTATGTATATTTATACGGGGACCCGAGTCGCAGATATGATTCACGAGCGGGGTATCCCTAGTATTATGTTAATCGCGTCGCATGTTCGATTCGCGAGCGGGGCAGATAGATGCATCTATGGTTCGGGCCGTTCGACCCACGGCAATGCACATTTTATTATTGATTGGTCCGCGCCGTTCGACCCTCGGCATTTTCTTGTGCATGATGATTGCTGTGTATTTCCTGTAATTATTACTGTTTATTGGCCTAAGAAGTTTTAAATTGCCAACTGAAATGACGGAGGTTTAATGTGTTAAATGTGAAAGAAGTTGATATTTCTTATCCCTGATTATTATTAAATTGCCTATGATACTCATGCTTAACATCTCACTGGATTATACTAAACTGACTTATAGCAAGTTTCACATTCGACCTCTCGTCACTACCTCTCTGAGGTTAGGCGGGATACTTACTGAGTACACGTTGTTTTCGTACTCATACTACACTTGCTGTGCATTTTTATTGCACGGGTACTTTCATCGCGATGTGGCCAACATTGGAGACTTCGGTGAGCTGCATTATCCGGAGGCGACCCGCAGCAGACAGAGTCTTCCTCTATGTATCGTATTTTCATTTTTAAATTTCTTGTCCCTTGGTATTTCGTACAAGATTTGTTGTGTTTGTTAAATTCTTAGAAATTGCTCATGTACTTGTGTTACGGGTTCTGGGATGTGTTTGGGATTTATTTAATAAATTGAATGGTTTACATGTCGTGTTTATTTAATAAATTTTTATTCGCTCATTGGATTGTAAGTGAAAGGTAACGATTTCGAAAATGTAAAAACATGAATTTATTTCAACTAATTGATGGTTGGCTTGCCTGACGGTGGTGTCCGGCGCCATCACGACCTTAATAAATTTTGGGTCGTGACACTTTAGGTGTGAGATACATTATGTTTACTTCCTACAAGGGTATATTATTAATAAAAGTGAATTGGCAAATTACATGCACATTGCCATAGACATTCTAATCTGTTATGTTTTTTTTACTTTGTTACTTGCTTCAGTTGTGATTTTAATGCTAGATAGATGGACCTTGAATCTAAGGTTGCGAAATTACTTAAAGGGCAGTCTGGTGCACTACTATCTCTTGTGCCATGCAATAACAATTAATAATATGTTCTAACTTAAGAGGACTGAGTGTTCATATGTACACTAGCTAAAATTTAAAAAGAAATACTGTAAAAGTAACTTCTTACCTATTGAGTCATCCAAAGGCTGACCATTATATGACAAAGTGTAAAACTATTTTTTGTCTTCAACATGATATACACCAAGATCATAAGTAGGATTGAGTTCACTAACATGCTTAAGGTAAATTTCATTCCTGGTAACATATATACACAAAAGAGTACAGTGATTTGATATAAAATAATGCTATAAGTGACAATATATTAAAATATAATGCTGAACAAAACTTAGAAGTTGGAAGCATACTTCTTTCTGGACTTCCCTTCTTTGACCCACGCAGTAAATACATTCAATAAAGAACCGTTAACGCCAGTTACGATTTTGTTTTGAAAAGGATGCTTAATAGCATAAATTTGCTTTTTATCTTTCGCTGCAACAACACCAGTACTGGAACCTGAATCAAATACGGTAATGAATGGAGACTGCACGGCCTTTGCAGGACATCTATTTCTTTTTTCCATTTGTGGCGATACTTCAGGAAGTAATTCAGGCTTGTACAGAACCATTTCAGATTTAGCAACCTCTTTCTCAGATTGTTCCTTCATCTCCCCTGCCGCCTCATCAACACTTGCAGTCGCACAAACAACACCAGTCCGAGATTTAGGAACCTTTTGTTTCTTAGATTCTTCTTCCGTCTCCCCTGCCGCCTTATCTGCAGTCTTACCAATATCGCCAGCATGTGCTACATCTGGTGTGAAAGTTACTTTAGCAACAAACATGTCAACTTTCACACCAGAAGGTCCTTCCATAATATTGACACCTAACTGATCTGCTGCACCAAGCACAATGTGGTTACGATGATACTCACTAGTATCTCCTTAAGAATGTGGAACATCTTTGCATTCATTTCCACCGACCTATTGTTTTTAAAAAAGAATCAAATTATCAAAAACAACAAAGAAAAGAAAAGGGAAAAGTGCAGAATGCACAACTAAACACACCTTACAACCATCCATTCCAACATCTTCATTTCAACATTTTGAATTTTTAACTATTGTGACTTATAGTACTTTTACGTTAATTTTATTTTGAAACATCTTGAAGATTCTATGTCCAAATTCACACCGAGCATTAGTCAGTTTGAACGTCGTACTATGAACTACCACACATAAAGTGGAAAAGAGAGAGTATTAATATTGAGCTGATAGAAGTGGCTGCATATGCATCTATTACTGGAGGAGTACATTCGCTGGTAATTTTTTGGAATCATATGTTGGTGTAAGACCTCTTCATCTAGTTAACATGATTTAAAACCAATACTTTCCGTATTTGTATCAGAAAGCAATCTATGGTGTAGGAAAAGAACAAGCCATAATCAACTAGTAGGACCGGGAAATTGAAGGTCCAGAACAAATATCAAGACCCAAAATTGACCTTCGATTGGATTCAGAGAATAGGATCAGGGAAAAGGATAAAGCTTGCAAGGAAAGGTTGAGTGAAACTTGAGTAGAAAAAGTTCTCTGCAAAGATTCACTTTTTGAGTTCTCCCTCCCTTTTTTCTAAATGGACAAGACCTGTTATAGCTGCTAAAAGCTCCCTATGTGTACAGAGATTGTTGAATTCAAGGTGATACAAAGTGCAAACATAATATGAACTGCTGAGTTAATAGCTGGTTGTTTCCCATGATTTCTTGGTGATTTCGACTAACTTAGCTCTGGGATTTTTATTATTGATTATGTTCGGAACACTAGATCAGAAAAACAATTAGATCGTTTAACTAAAAATATTCAATGGCCCCTACCCACCTTATTGATCCTAGATATAAGTAGGTTCCATATCCTAAAGCAAGCAGTCAAGGTTGTCCTATACTAGCTATGACTTATACCATTTGATCACAGACACAACTCACAGATGTAAAAAACAACAAAGAAAAGAAAAGGGAAAAGTGCAGAATGCACAACTAAACACACCTTACAACCATCCATATCAACATCTTCATTGCCACCAAACTCCATATTGATCACAAAATCATTATTGTCTTGAGGACCACTGGTGTCTTCCTCTAGATGTGCACCATATTTGACTTCGCTTGCACCGAGATATTTTAAAAAAAAGGATACAGTAAGTTAACTAAAAAATAAAAAAGAAATGCACACTGAAAAAGAAACACATACCTTGGAATTTATCAACTCAAAAACTTTCTTGAATTTATCAGAAACATATTCCATGAAGGAATTTAACTGCTTATGGAGCTACAAGATGAAACAAATAAGAAAGATAATAGACCTTGAATATACAATTTGAACAATACTTTCAAAAACAAATATAAAAAAGACCAATACAAACTTGTTTCACATCAGCTTTCAACTTCTGCAACTCACGGTCATAATCAACAGGTTGGACACCTGGCGCCTTTTTTGGTGGGACATGCTCCTTAATCTGTTTCGGGGGTGGCGTGACACAATCATCGCTATCATCAATAGGAAATTTTCCCTGTTACGTGATGTCAAATATTTCTGATACTCATCGGTAACTTCAACAAGCAAAGTAAATCTCCTCAGCTTTTCAGTTGTCGGAGAAATATTTTTAAAACTGCAAATGTAACCAAAAGTGCTTCAGTCCGAGATGTATCAAAGATGTATAAAAAAATGTATGTTTGATGTATCACAGTGAATTACAGTGTATTATTAATGTATATCTCATCAAGACATAAAAGATGGTACCTTATTCCCTATGTTGTTGAAGAAACCAGTAGAGAAGTCATCACGCGTTGGCCTGTCTGTCATTTCCCAATTCAATATGTGTGGTGTGTGATATCCAAAGCGAACAAAAAACTTTTGATTAACTACAGTGCAACATTCATAGAACCACACTTGTAGTGCAAGAGGAAATCCAACAATTCTATAAAACTGAGACTTTCCCCTCAACCTGTCCCTCACTGACTTCATAAAGCTCGAAACGCAATCTTACCCCAGGGAAACGACACATACTCACCACTCTCGACAAGATAGAAATCACGTTTACTTATAAATGTCTTCTGAGCCTGAGTGGACATTAGAAATGTGTTTATGAAATAAATGATTGCAATCTTAACTGCGTCTTCATCCGACTGCCATTTCTTCTTCTCAAAATAATCAATAAGCGACTTCTTTGACACTACTTGTAAACTAGAAAAAAAAGTATTTACAAACCTATTGGGTCCACTGAATTTACCCTCAACATGTTCATTACCACAACAGTTTAAACTACTTACAACACCAAATTCTCGAAAACCAAAACATAAAACACATTCGTCATTCAATTTCACATAAAAATGATCACACTTATCCCGAACCAACTCCCTAAACCTTAAAGAATGAATAAGTTGTGCCTGGATAGCAACTCAAGGTAAATCAAGGAAATAGCCAAAACAGCTTTCCCTAAACATCCGAAGCTGGACATCATTCAACTTTGACTGTAAAACTGATATGATGTCCACATTAGTGTATGATGACCAATGAGTAACAGGAAAAGACTCACCAACTGGGATATAGAGCTTCCAAGGCTACAAATACAAGACACGAATTAAAAACAAAAAAATACAAACTAAATCCAATTTTAAAAGAAGATTCAACAATATAATAAATTATAACTGAAATTGTATGTACCTTACAAACTTTGTCAGGAATTTTAACTTTTTCTGCCTTCTGAACCTTACTTTTTTTTGTTGGTTTGACACCCAAATTCACTTCGTCCTCCACGACACGTTTTCTCTTACCTTGATCAGCATCCACTATAACCCTTTTGCTCTTCTTTTTCTCAGATTGTCCAACAACATTCTTTCGAGATTCGAACACTTTAACATTATCGAAACGATTTTGTCTTCGCATATTTCGTTCATCAATCGATTTCTCAACTAAAATCGGGGTTGAATGAGGAGATAAACTCATTGACCTAGTTTCTCTTCTCATGTTGCTCGATTTCTCAATTGAAACCGACTTTGAATAAGGTGATGAACTCATCGAACGAGTTTCTCTTCTCATATTGCTCTGTTTCACAAATGAAACTAGGTTCAATGAGATTTTTTTTTTTAAAACTATACGAACAAAAGGTTACCGAAATTTGTGAAGATATTAATACAAAAACTCGACCAAAACTTAAAAAATCGTCTATAACAGATACACACGATGAACTCTAACTAAATAATTCAGTCGCAAAAGACTAAAGAAAAGCAACATCGATTCTACAAAAACACATGCAATCTGAAAAATATACAAAACAAGAGGTTTTCTACTCCAAATTACCTGGAATCAGACGAAAATCACCGCAAATGTATCTTGTGTTGTCGTCAATTTCAGCAATTTTGGTTCAATTTAGGAAAAAATCGCAGAAGAAAGAGTGAGAGATATAGAGAACGAGAGAGAGAAAACTCGGTATTGTATACAAAAATAACGGATACAAAAAACTGACATTAATTGAAACTATTTGGGCCAAAAATGACATTTGGGCCTTTTTTAGTAGATATTTTGTTTTGGGCTATTTTTTGTTAGGAAAGTTCGTAGAGTGACAGTTTGTGTAATTTTTCCTAAATGAAAAATGGGTTAATTTTAGGGAAACTACCATCTATATCTATTTATAAGTAGCTCATTACAAAAAATTTCCAATTCATAAGATATTACTAATATTAGCCAAATATTAGTAACATTAGCCAATTATCTATTTGTAGCAAAAAAAAGGTCAAAATTTTGCTTTCTTTTGAGTGGGTGTTATTAGAATAGATGGAGTACATCTTAAGGAGCTTGAATCTCAGTTTTGGGATGATTTGGTGAAGTTTTAAGGTGGTTTGAATTGAACATTCGAAGTAAAAAACTGAACATAAAAAAATGATATGTGTATCACACTATGTATCATTTGTGTATCACATATATACCATATTTGTATCAATTGTGTATCACATGTATATCCATGTATACTTGTGTGTGAGATACATGTGTCGCAGATTTGTTTTTTGAACTCGATTTAATTACAAATTTTGATACAAAACCAGTCCAAATCAAATCTTCCTCAAAATTTGTACATTGACTTATCTATACGTTTTCAATAAATTTCAACTATACCCATTGAAAAAGTTTCTTTTCTGCTTAGATTTTTGGAATATTGTATATATTTCTTTTGTATTTCATCACCTTATTTGCTACCTCATCCATGAAATTTCCTTTGCGTCTTGCTTCTAATGTTGCTTATCACGCTTAAAAATATGGAAGGTGATTTTTGCATGAGATTCTTTGAGAGAAAGAACCTTATTTCTTTATTTTTTTCAATTTTTAGATATACTTGGCTAGTATTGGTAAATCTATTACTAATGGCTAGAGGTTGGTAAGTTGAGACTTATTTGAGACATTTGTGTAAGTTTTTCTTAGTTTTAGCCAATTAATAGGCTGAGTTGATATACGGTGCCAAACTCCTTTATTTTATAGTCTGTCAATAGAGCAAGACCGCAACATTTGGTGGACTCTTTTGGCCCAACAAGGAGGCAACCTCGTCAAAATTTCAACCCGATTCACTTGAATAAATACCATAGGTTTGATATAATTACATTTAGTATACCTAATTACCATTTCTATGCCATATAGGAAACTATATTACCCTCAATGTTTAAGGTTTGATATAATTACATTTAGTATACCTAATTACCAATTATATACCATTAGTGGGTTTTAAGGGTATTAATTACACTCATAATTTAATGGTACCGTATATTCCTTCTAATCCCACTCCCCCCACGTTTCTCTCTCCATTTACCACACCTTCACCCACGTTTTCCTCCTACACCCACGATTTCTGTATCAAAATCTCATTATTTCTTCCATAGCCAAGGCACTATCGGCACCTCTGCAATATTGTCCCAATATTTTTGTGCCCGGGGAAGATGAGCACAAGCCTGGTCGATTTGATGGTTATGATTTTGGGTTCCTTCACATTAAGGTTTATCTCTTAGAGTTTGATTCTCAATATGTTCTGAGCTCGAACAGATCTTTTTATATTTTTCTTTTGATGCTTCAATTGTTGGCAAAAGTCAATTTTCTTGTAACAGTTCATGGGAGGATTTTGCTTAGGAAGATCTATCCCTTCATCATGGTTTTTTGGATTCCATATTTAGCATAGCAGTTTCGTAAAGAGTAACAAGAGCATATAGGAGAATCACAGAATTGTAGCATAATTGGGATTTTCGACATAATTGCATTTTTTGCAGAAGATTTGTAGAAGTTTTAGTCGTTTTTGATTTGTGAAAACAGAAAACAAAGTATCTACAATCAGAATACAAATAATCTATAATTTATCTACAAAACATCTACAAACTGGGTACATTGAATTTTAATATCCCAATTCCCATTCAATTGTAGCATAATTGGGATTTTCGTCATAATTGCATTTTTTGCAGAAGATTTGTAGAAGTTTTAGTCGTTTTTGATTTGTGAAAACAAAAAACAAAGCATCTACAATCAAAATACAAATAATCTACAAAATATCTACAAACTAGGTACATTGAATTTTAATATCCCAATTCCCATTCAATTGTAGCATAATTGGGATTTTCGACATACTTGCATTTTTTGCAGAAGATTTGTAGAATTTTTAGTCATTTTTGATTTGTAAAAACAGAAAACAAAGCATCTACAATCAGAATACAAATAATCTACAATTTATCTACAAAATATCTACAATTGTAGTATAATTGGAATTTTCGACATAATTGCATTTTTTGCAGAAGATTTGTAGAAGTTTTAGTCATTTTTTATTTGTGAAAATAGAAAAAAAGTATCTACAATCAGAATACAAATAATCTACGATTTATTTACAAAATATCTACAAACTGGCTACATATTTGGACTCGACATGTGTGATGACCCAAAAGGTCATCTTATGTAATTTAAGCTATATCTGTGTTCTGAGGCCCCTAGAGCCTCCGTTAGCCTCACCTCGATATGCGTGCGCAGCCCGAGCGTGTAGCCGGGAAGCTTATACGTGAAAAACTGATAAAAGAATGAGTTTTGATAATTAATAAATGAATATAGTTGACTTTGGTCAACATTTTTGGTAAACGGACCCGGGCCCGTGATTCGACGGTCCCGGAGGGTCCGTAGGAAAATATGGGACTTGGGCATATGCCCGGAATCGAATTCCGAGGTCCCAAGCCCGAGAAATGAATTTTTAAA